>JABUQX010048272.1:0-5000 GCA_015478945.1 Trachelipus rathkii
TCTATGTGAGATATTTCTATGTACTCAGTTTTATTAAACAAAAAAAAAAACTGTTATTGCTTTCTATACAGACTTGGTCAATATAGTGTGTGCCCCCTTCTCGAATAATAGAAAGGATGAGAGAAAAAAAAAGATATCAAGTATATCACAATTGTTTTCGATGTTGGATTAAAGAAGTTGTAGAATATCGAGTAAATAACAGTGTGTAAGTCGGTTAAACACAATATAGGACTATTTATAAGGACAAGGTTTTCCTATATATCCTATAAATTAGGGAAATATATATTAAGGAAAGTGTTGTTACCTCATACAGTGTGGTTATTAATTGCTCAAGGTATGCGCTAACTATTATTATAGTTTCCACACAATTATAATATTATATATATATAAATAAATTTAGAATATTAGGACCTAAAGTAGACTATAAAATGTACATAATGAAAATTATTAAAGGCAGATGATACCTAATAAGATATAGTAAGGGTACTATATCTCAGTAATGTAGAATATGATTAGTGAGATGTAATTAGTATAGAGAATTCAAAATGATCTTGATAACTTCGTGTAAGCGTGTGGTCGCTTTAAAAAGGAGAGCTTAGACCGAAATAAGTTAGCGAACACAGAGAAACAGAATTGATAGATACTATGTTTTTATTTACAGAAGTGTTTTATTTTTTAGAGGCAACTCGAGATGCGTCACTTTACCTCAAATATTTTTTCTTAAACTGAGAGGGAATAGAGTCCAGATTTAAGATCGACCAAGATTTACAGACACACAGTCATGGTCTCTCGGCCTCCAGTGGAGGAAACAACGGGGGAGACTTTTCGTCCCCCGCTCTGTCCCATCTCTCAAAAGTTTTAACTAGGCCCTATTGAATGGGGTTGGGTTGAGTCTGTGGACCAAGAAAAAGATTTAGGTGTGCTTAAAAAAGCCAAGTCACTGGCTTGAGCCCCTTATTAAGAAAAAAGATAAAAATTAATTCAATAGAATTGTGAAAAAAAGAGTGAAGAATATAGCAAAGCTTTTTATTGGCAATATAACGTTTAGCTGCTCTTGCTCTATTTGGAGTTGTAATTAAAGCTAACACGTGACACTAAGGGTTTCACGCGTAAGCGTATTACAGGCGATTTAGAGATTACTCCGATGTATATATTGGTATTCACTTACTCCTTTTAAAAAGAGGAGTGAGTGCCAGCACAGAATAAAGTATATATATATATAAGTTAGTATTAGCTTAAGACGCTAATTATTATTAAGAATAATAATTAAAAAGTAAATTTAAAAGATATATTGTGCACAAGCTTATATTGGTGACCCTTTTAACTTTATATATATAAGAAAATGACTAATAGATATGCACTAGATAGAAGGTGCTTATATATAGTAGCAACAAATAATGAATATATTATCTGTGAGGGATTTGAGAGGGTTAAAGAGTCATTATGAGGAGTAAAGGTACCTAAGTAGAATATTAGAATTAGTTTTTATCTATAGAAAATAGTTATGAATTTTCTATACAGAGTTAGGTACGATGAGTCACCGAGATACATGGTATCGGTATCGTATCGGGGTGGTATCGTCGATATGTTTTCGTAGTATCCAAAAGTATATGGATAATTCTGTGTATTCATCTATTGGGGAATTAATACTTGAGAGGACAGTAAGTAAGTTATCAAAGTGTCACTTCGGTATATACGGTAACACATTTGGCACCGAGGTACACCTTTATATCCCGAAACCCACAACATTTTGGCCGTCTTTAAGAGTGGTGACTATATAAACACTAATAGTATAAGATAAAAATTAAGAAGGCATGCTATTTATATTATTGATTTATAACTGAGTAAAGTCATTAATCAATGTTCACAGTAATTAAGTGAGTTGGTTAATTTTTGGATTAATTAGGTTTGGTACAACAGGATAGGTTTGGAGAGAGTTGCAACTACCATTTGACAATAATTATAACATATATAAGAAAGGATTCAATAGGTATATATTATAAATATGTAGGGTTATGTAGTAAAAATAATTGTTTATTTATTTTTTTTAAATATTTTTTTATTTTTTAATAACTATTTTATTTATTTTATTAATTATTTTTTTTATATTTATTTTTTTTTTAAACATTACACAATATATAAAATATATAGGTATAAATGTCTTTTATATGTATATTATCAAAATGTTTATTATAAATAAATATAACATGATAGTACATAAATAATATACTCACTACCTTCAGGCCTAAAGTTTTGACAACCAATATGTATACGGTATATTATTTTCTTTTATATTTATCTATATAAAGTTTTGAATATTTAAATGCATAAATATATAATATATATAATATATATATATATATATATATCTATATATTATATATTATATATATATATATATATATATATATATATATATATATATATATATATATATATATATATAATATATATATATATATATATATAATTTATATATATATATATATATATATATATATATATATATTATACTATAATAATATATAATTACTATAATATATATAATATATATATATATTATATATATATATAATATATATATAATAATATATACATATATATATATATAATATATAATAATATTATATATATATATATATATATATAATATATATTATTATTATATATATATATATATATATTACTATATAATATATATATATATATATATATATATATATATATATATATATATACTATATAGTATATATTATATATATATATTATATATATATATATATATATATATATATCCACAATTTGTCTGATAATTTCCGTATCTATCTTACCCACTGTATGTTAATATAAACGTTTTCGATTTTTGCATTTGTGCTTATGAAACGAAAGAAATGCTCGAGTTTGCGTTCGTATTTGTTAAACTTAGGGCAAAATCGTAAGAAATCCTTAACAACCGTAAGGATTTCCTTAATTCTATAAGGTTGCTATATCCTGTGATTGCTGAATTTATTACGTTTTAGTGCGGAAAATGTGTAAAAAAAAAAAAAAGGCGGTTGAGGCCCGTTTGAATTGATGATTATTTCATTCATAAAATCAGCTTTAATTAAATCTAATTTCTTCCAAACGATTAAATCCATGCACAAAAGTTTTATCAATTTTTTTTTTAAATATAACATTTTTTTTTTTTTTTTTTTTTTTTTTTTTTTTTTTTTTTGTTTATCCGAAATCGACGGGCTCCATCACAAAGCTGATTCCAATTGTTTGCAAACAAAAGTAAACCTCGTAAGAAATCGTGTTCGCTTTTGTCACGAAATTCGGGAAAATTGTTCAGGCAATCAGGAGTGCCAAAGAAGTCGTCTTATGGATGTTAAGTGTAGGTTTAGGTGTTTTTATAATATAAGATTCCCAATTTTAAGTTCTTCATCTGTAAAAGCATTTTGAAGAATGGAGAATTTTGAAGAGTTAGGTGTCCCCCCCCCTCTTGAGGTCAATAACGATCTCTGACAGCTAAATTCTATGGTTGAGAGATGGAGAGATTAGTTCGAAAGGAATGCCCATGGTGTTTGAAGGTTCGCAATCTTTAGTTTTGTAAAGTTTTGACTACTAGTCGACGTTTGCGTCGGCACTTTACATTTATATTTGTAAACGATGTGTGACATGTCAAGTTCATGGGGATGCTTTCCTTTAATCTTAAAGAAACTTCCAACTGAGTTGTTGTTAATAAAAAACATAAGAAACTTGCATTGTGGAAAGTTTTTGTTTAAGATGTTTCTGATCTAAAAGTGAAGATCATTGAAATGTAGAGAAGCCGAGCGTAAACAGGAAGTTTAGGAACATCATATGCAGTAATTTTAGGGCGATAAGTGTTATCGAGAAACGAGTAAACAAGTTTATCAAAAAGGCTAAAGCTATAAAGATTAAAGCTAGAAAATTTACGGCGAAAGGTGATTTCTTCATGGAAAAACTTCCAATCAGAACAAATAACAAAGACTTGTATATGCTGGGCCTTAGGCCAGCAATTTTATGAATAAAGGAGATAGAAATAAGAAATTAGTCCCAAAGTAAGTATTAGTGGGCTTGCGATAAATAGAAGTAGAAAGCCCACTAATGCTTTACTTGGAACTAATTTCTTTAGTTCTATCTCCTTTAATCATAATTGTAAAAATACGAAGCGTTTTCGATAGAATGAATTTTAGTAATTTGCTTTGCTTTTAATTAAGACCTTTTTCGTTTTTGTCATTTGTGCTTACGCTTGCTCAGTAAGATATGCTTCGCTCGATATGAAAGATTTCCTGTTTAAACGACAGCGATTTCGTGATAGGGCCTTACTTTGTTTTTTAATCATTTGGAATCAAGCTGTTGTGATAGAAATACGTGGTTTTGGGAATAAACAGTAAAATAAAAAATAACAAATGGTTTTATAATTACAATAATTTGATCAAACTATTTGTGGATGGTTTAGCCATTTGGAAGAATTAGATTTTAAAGCTGATTTTATTGAATGAAAACATTCAATCAAATTCAAACGGGCCAACCACGCCGCCATCTTGTTTTGTTACATTTTTTCGTAAGAACGTGCTTAAATCCGGCAAGTACGGGAAACAACCTTAAAGAAGAAATTAAGGAAATTCCTTACGTTTGGTGAGCTTTCTTAAGATTTTTCGGTAATTTGACAAAAACGAACGCAAACTCGAGCATTTCTTACTTTTCGTAAGCACAAATGCAAAAAACGAAAACGGCTTTATTTATATTATATAATATATATATATATATATAATCTATTAATATATAATATATATATATATATATATCATATATATATATATATTATATATATATATATATTAATTATATATATATATAATTATATATATATATATAGTATATATATTAAACAGTTTGTTCACCACCAACGTCACGGGGAAGAGTCCTTTTATTCAAGTGAGGGGCGTTTGCAACGAAAAATTTCATCCACCTGTGCAAATCACCAGATGAGCCCA
>JABUQX010048272.1:12500-17500 GCA_015478945.1 Trachelipus rathkii
ACATGCAATGACGTATATCAAGAATGTGTGGTTTTTTAATTGTTTTCTTTATTTTAATGAAAATAAATAATACTCACAAAAGTATCAATGTGATGAAAATTCTAAGCTTTCCACACACACACATACAATCACACACACACACATACACACACACACACACACACACACACACACACACACACAATAATACATATTACACAATAAAGAGGCAGCATTGCTGTCATATTATTATATTATGGAAAGAGAGATATATATATATATTACATATATTATTATTATTATTGTTGTTATATATATATTATTATTGTTATTATACATATGTTATATTGTTATTAACATAGGAAGGATGACACCATTGATATATATATATATAAGAAAGATGAAAGTTGAAAGATAAGAGCGAGCAGTTATACAGCAGTTGATGGAGCAGCTATAGCGCTGGTTATTATGGCTGGCTGGCTGGCTGTATGGCTAAGCTGGCTGGCGCTGGCTGGCTATTGGCTGATATGCATACGCTGGCGCTGATGGCTGGCTGGCATACACAATAGCAGCAGTATATATATATATATATATATATATATAGTATATATGTGCATATATATTTATATATATATATATATATATATATATATCTTATAATCTGAAATATTTTGCAAAATTTTACCTAATCTAACCTAAACTAACGTAACCTAACCTAACTTAACCTAACCTAAGTTAACCTAACCTAACATAACTTAACCTAACCTAACCAAACCTGACAACCTAACTGTCAGAGAATTAAATGACAGACTTGTCAACTTACGCTGCAAACTTACAAACAATCCTTGGCCAGGCCCCCAGACAATCAGTCATCTAAATACACTGTAAATTCCGTCCTTTAATATATCAGTAAAGCGACCCTCAGTTGGATAAGGCAACGGCCTGTGATCATAAAACAATGTTTACCAATGTTTTTACCAATGTTTTTACCAATACTGCGGAGAATCGTCTAAAGTGAAATAATGGAACTCCAGGTTCTTTTTATACCAGGAATCAGATGAAGACTTTAGTATTTATTATCAGAGATTATACCCTTAAGATTTCGTCAAAATTATGTGCAACTCCTTCCAAACTATCTTTTAATATGTCATGAAAATGAAATATTCAAATAATAAATTGACCAATGGAATCAACTAAGACACTGAGAAAAAATTAGATATTTTTAATTAAAACAAAGAAAAGAAAATATGTACTGCTTTCTAATAACAAAATCCAAGCTTATATAAATCCATGAATATATATATATATTACAGGTAACCACCACTCATGGTATAGAGTAAGAGCTATTATTATTATATATACATATATATTATATATATACATATATTATTACATATTGTTATTATATATATATATAGTTATATATTGTTATATTGTTATATTGTTATATATATATTATATTATATATTATTATTATTGTTATTGAGCATATTATTATTACATATTATTATTATATGTTATATACATATTATATAGCATATTTATATCTCTGTCATTATTATTATTATTGTTGTTACAGATGATATATATGTAGTCATAGTTATAACATATAGTTATTATTAATAAGATATATAGGTGCATATATACATATATATTATATATATATATATATTTTATTGTTATAGATATATATATATATAAATACAGAGGTTATATTATATATATTTATATATATATATATATATATATATATATACGCATTTAATTGATTAATAATTTGATAAAGTTCACAATACTAAATCTAAAGCAATATATATCCGCGTATATATATATATATATATATATATATATATATATATATATATATATGAAAGAAGACTTGAGTTGTATATATATATATTAGTTGTTGGTTATATATATATATATATATATATATATATATATTATTATATTATATTGATATATCCTGACAAAACATGATACTAACAATAAATTATAGTGTGAATATATATGATAAAAAAAATTTCAATACAAAAAACAAAAAATTAAAAACTAATTATTTAATAATATCGTATTTTTTACGCATCGTACGCTTGGCAGCGCCGTGGACAGAGCGACGTCTCGGGATATTTTGTTTAGTGCAAAAATCTTACCCGAAAAAAAGGGAAACATTGTTACGGCTAAGTAGATCCATGTAAGATGGTTCGAAATTTACTGCATCGTCAATCCATATAGGCTAGGTTACGGCTTGCTGTCCTCTAAGTTCAGGTTATATGTTTTGTTATGTATACATAGAATCTATATATGAAAAAAAAACAACAACACGGAACGTATTTTACCCACAAATATTATTTTTACGTTACCTTAAATTCTTTCACGTATTAGGACTAAAATCCAGTTTTCTTTCTCATGCAAAATGAACGTTTATGCATACTTTATTATTAAACTTTTAATATTTACATATTTCGAATCTTTCTCGTTCACATCTTAATTAATTGCTAGTATCGTATACTAGTAATATATGAAAAAAAAGTAATAAGAAAAATCATTTATCTGCACTATGAAACTCTAAGGTTATATATATATATATATATATATATATATATATATATATATATAATATATATATATATATATATATATATATATATATATATATATATATATATATGGCGATATATCAGTAGCGGCTTTTAGTAGGCAGAGTAGGCAACGCCTACTTGCCTTAGTGAACCCAAAAAAAAATACAAAAGTCAAAGATATGCTATATATATATATATATATATATATATATATATAGTATAGTATATTAGTTATATATATATATATATATATATATATATATGTTATATATATATATATATATATATATATATATATATATATACATGATTCTCGTCTTCGAAGGCTCACTGATACGCCGACTTAAATTTACTCGGATTCCCTTTTAATATTAGCGATTGGTTGCAACTGTTTTTTCTCCGAGACAAAAAAATAGTTCCTTTTCCTATATGGCAAGGCAAGTTATGTATTTGCTGACCGACTCAATTAGCAGTCATTTTTTTTTTTTTTAAAGAATCCCAATTTAAATTACATTAGCAAGAAATAATAATAATATTTTTAATAATATTTAATAATAATAATTAACTAATTATTTAATTTTATGCTAACTTGATCATTTCTTATACCGACTTATTTAATTCATAATTTCATATAGAATCATTGACTCATTCTTCCGACCAGAGTCGCCATACTCGCTTGAGTCAGACTCCTTCTAGGCTAGTAGCTAATTTGCCTCGGCAGACCAGTAGTTTTATTTTCATGTTATTAATGAGAATTATTCTGTGTGGAGTTGGAGTTAGTAATAATAAACTTTTCATATTAGTTATTAAATATTAATTTATTACTGATTTTGTGCGCTTTTAATAAAATTGAGCTCTTAGTTTTATAAATACGGGGATATTGAATTCGTATTCGATTTAAGTTTCATTAAAAATTAAATTTTTTCTTTTTATATATATATATATATATATATATATATATATATATATATATATATATATATATATATATATATATATATATATATATATATATATATATATATATATATTTAGTTATATAAAAATTTATTAAGTTGTTATTGCTGTTATTGTTGTTACTACAGCAACAGGTATATAAATATATATACATATTATTAGTATTACTATCAGATAAGTTGTTACTATATATATGTTATATATATATATACATACATATATATTACAGTTATACATATGTGAGTTATATATATATATTATTAGTTATGTTGCTGTTGTTAAAAGATATATATATATATATATATATATATATACATACTGATTTTGCCTACCTCAGCAATCCTTTGACCACGAGCCGCTCACTGACATATATATATATATAGTGAGTATAAAGATAGTATATATATATATATATATATATATATATATATATATATATATATATATATATTATATATATATATATATATATATATATATATATATATATGACCTTATGAGTTTCATGGCGCAGATAAATGTTTTTTTTTTGTTTTTGTTTTTTTTACTTTTTTCATATATTGCTAATATATGATACTAGCAATTAAATAAGATTCTGATGAGAAAGATACAAAATTTGGAAATATTAAAAATTTAATAATAAAGTAAGGAAAAAAGCTCATTTTGCATGAGAAAGAAAACGGGATTTTACTGCTAATGCTTGAAAAAATTTAAGGTAAGGCAAAAAATAATGTTTATGGGTAAAATACGTTCCGTATATATTTTTTTTTTCATATATAGATTCTGTGGGCCATATCCAAAATAATCCTGACAACTTTGAAATAAGCTGTGAATAGTGTAGGGCTTTTGCTTTTGAGTTCGAATTTTCTGTTAATAAAGCATTTTATAAACTATTTTGCCTCACCAATTTTATTAAAGGAAAATTCTTTTAGGTATATAAATTTATTAATTCAAATATTTAGTATAATAATAATAATAATAATAATAATAATAATAATAATAATAATAATAATAATAATAATAATAATAATAATAATAATAATAATAATAATAATAATAATAAATATAATAATATATATAATATTCAAAATAAAAAATAACTTCACAAATGTATCAAAAAAGTTCTATAAAAAGACACAACAGAAAATACTTCATCTAAACTTCTCCAGAAGAAAAATCATGTCCACTTCTCAGAAAGGGTGTCCATAAGTCCGAAAAACTCTAAAGTAGGGGGCTTACAGCCATCCTGGAGGTTCAAAGGTAAGAGCGTCGGACTTTCCTCTCAGAGTCGCTTCGTCGAATTCTTTTTCCTTTGAAAGCTAAGAAGAAAACTATTCCTGTTGAGATCATTTCTTCAGGACTTAAGAGCTTTGTTGAAGACTTGTATATTGTTGCAATATTTCGCCTCCGAACTCGAGGCATCTTCAGGCAGAAATGAAATTAATTTGTGGAACGGCTATGATGAATATTTTGTTAATAGTT
>JABUQX010048273.1:0-55000 GCA_015478945.1 Trachelipus rathkii
GATCTCTATCTACAAATATAACATATATTACTTATATAATATATTAATCATTCTGTCGCTTTTGGATTAAAATAGTTTTATTCTTACTATTAATTTTATTATATGTCCTAAATATAAAGAGCAGTATTATTGTTTCTACTCATATTATTCAACAACTTTAACAATGGATAATACAATTTCAGTGTTTATAATTTATTTTTTATATATATTATTTAAAATTTATCATTTATGAATATTTTTATTTTTACATCATGCGCTCCATTTTATATTTTATTCATTATTTCAATTATCTCTGATCTTTATGTATTACAGTATAATTATTTTACTTTTTTATAACATGGAATTAATTAATTATAGTGGATCAATTAATTTAATTTTCTTAGAAATGAAACGATTTTATAATAGTTTTTATAATTATTATTAGTTCCATTTTTATATTTGATTAAGTATTTTGTTCTTGTTTTGGATCTTTGGTTTACATCGGGAGTTTAAATAGATTATACTTCGACTATGTATACTCCAAGCTACGGTGAAGCTATTGCATCTATGTATGTTGTATATAATTCCATTTTAATTTCGTTTGAGTATTTTATGTTTTTATTTTTCTCTATATTACTATATAACTATGTCATATTATATCAGGTCTCGTCTATATAGGATTATCATAATTTTTTCTTATTATACAAGCATTAATAAAACATTAGGGACAGTAGTATGTGTTTTAATTATTTCATGAGTTAATAAAACCAATTTTCCTTATTTCAATTGATTATTAACTGTATTTAGGATTTAAAATTTTCACTTTATTTTATGTTTCCATCTGTTGTTCATATTCCCTAATTAACCTTTGTTGGTTATGTATCTTAAATTTATTATTTGTTTATTTTTTATATAATATAACATTCTTATATTAGGTGGTTCAAATATTTAATTATAATGTATTTTTATATCCTGCTTGTGAGCAATATTTTGTTGATGTAAAACGAGTTACTGTCACTATTACACTAACTTGTATTGGATTGAGCTACCATGTTAATATCGTATATAACACTTTACAATTGTTTTATTATTATTTTTTCCTCTTATTTTTTGTATGATTTATTTGAATTGTGTTCTCTAGGATTGAACGCTTATCTAATCTTTAAGTACATTTTTTGATAGCACTCTATGTTTAGTTGAATAGTTTTTTGAGATGCATTCTCTCATTATTCACAGTATTATGATGTGTTTTTCGTTTTACAATAATTTCATACAGTTATTATTAATTATTATGTATTTATTTAATTTATGGTTGCTCGCTTAGATTTATTCTAATGCCCTTAGTTTTAATTTATTTGGTAATATGAATCATTTATATAAGATATTTGGTGTGTAATCATATTATATTTAATTCATTTTTATGTCTTACAAAAACAAAGACAAAGTTACTTTAATTAAGCTCTGTTAACAGTCTCCACTGAACGGAGCCGTGTATTTTCATAGATATTGTCACAGGAGCAATTGTGACAGTAAATAGAGTCAGGTGGAAATGGCTTTTTTTTATTTTATATTTTTTTTTTTTTTATCCTATTTGACTCTATATAAAGTCGAGGTTAATACTGGGTACGTTAACATTAGTGATATAATTTTTTCAATATTTTAAAGCTAAAGCTTTTCATCTTATTTATTTATATTGATTTTCTTAATTAAGCCAACAACGATACAATCATCAGCAAAAAGTGATACCATTACAGTTTATATTGTAAGTGTTTTTGTTGGAGTTATAGTTATTTTTTTTCCTATAAGTATCAATAGTTTTTATTTTTTTAAGTTTGTTACGCACTATATTTCATTACTTTTTTAGTGTGTATACGTTATGTCTATTTCTTGAGGATTCAATACAAATTCTATTCTCCTCTCTGTCTTTTGTGGTGTGATATCAATAAGATGAAAGTTTAGTTAAAACTATCAAAATATTAGCAATGTTGCTCTATTTTATATAATCATATCTTATATATATACACTAACATTGTTTGCGCGTTCTTATAGAGGGGTCAAGAGAACTGTTAAATTACATAGATATTCTTACGTTGTAATTTGTTCATAGATTTTTGTTTCTAAGATTAAGTATTCTTGGATACGTGGTTTTCGTGTGTGTGTCGTGTTGCTGTGTGTGTATGTGTGTGTGCTAGTGTGATGTGGTGTGTGGTGTGTGGTGTGTGTGGTGTTGCTGTAGATGCTGTGTGTGTGTGTGTGTGTGTGTGTGATGAGTGTGTCATTTATTCTTAGTTCATTAAACCGATACTGTTCACATAACTGATTTCTGTTCCTAACACTCGTACTAATATCGTCATTGCATTTTCGCATCTTGCCAAAGATAAACCGTTTTTTCTAAATGTTGAAGACTTACATTTATATTTTCAAATCTCAAATTCTTCTTTTTATAAACGTTACTAATATAATTTTTTTTTTCTACAGTTGTCACATGCATATACTGTTTACTATCTTTTTTTTTATTAGGTATAGTTTTTTATTTTTACACATTTATAATTTATAGTTTTAATTTTATTGAGTATCAATAATTTTTAATTTTTTATTTTTTTATTTTAAATTTATTTTTCTAACTCACTTTATTTTTTTTTAATCTTTTTTAATAATAATAGAAGATTAGATTTTTATTTTTATTTTTTCATTTTTATTTTTTTTTTGATTTTATTTCTTTTATTTAAATTTATTTTTTCTAACTTTATTTTTTTATGAAGGTTAAGTTATATCGTTTATTGTTACATGAACTATTACATATTTTGTTTATGATTTTTTCAGCGTAATTATAATAATTTTGTAAATTATTTTTTATAGAGGTTTTTTTTACAGTTTTGCCTAATTTCCTAACTTTATTTATATACTCAGTTTTCTACTGTGGTTTTTAATTTTTTATTTTTAAATAATTTGGTATTTAAAGTAACGAGTTAATTCTTTTTTTAATTTTTTTTTATTTTAATTTTTTTCTTTATTAAGTATTTTTATTTCTTTAACTAATTTTTTTTTCTACTATTTTTTTTAGCTGACTAGTCTCATTTAGCTAGATTTTTTTTCTATATTTTTCTTTGATTTTTTTAATCTTTCTTTTATCTATTTCAATCTTGTACCTAATTAGAAAATTTTTTTTATGTTGTTTTGTGTAATTGTTTATATGTTTGTTGGTTTTATTATAAGCCTTTATTTTCATTAATAACTTTATCGTTATGATTCACGTATTTATATCTCTATTTTATTTAATTTTTTAATATTTATAATTGTTTTCTTTTTCACTATAGATGTTTTAAGGTAGCTGGTTATTCTGTCTCGCTACTAGCTGCCATTATAAGTTTTATTATGATGTCATTATTAAGCACCAACCTTCTCTCTTTGATGTTTTTACTACAAGACAGATGATACAAACTTAATTCATGTTTATAATTTTCAGACTGAATAGAAATATTTTCTCCAGTTGTATATCCATCAAAAATACAGTGTGTGGTATACTGTTACTCGCTCGTGTGTGTGTTTGTGCGGTGCGGTTTGGTGTGTGCGTTGTTGCGTGTTGTGTATTTGTATGTGTTGTGTTGCCCGTCCTGTTTTAGTGACATGACATTCTGTATAAACAGTATCATTCTTTGAGAGTTGAAATTTCTCGGTTCGAAATCTGTAGTAATTTGAAATTAAAATGTAATTGACTGAGCGTTGAACTACGTTTTTGAGTCAGCACGGGTTTTACGTTTTACTTTATACTGTATTGCATTTCATACAATTAGATGAAGGCATAAAACTTTCCTGATTAAAAAAGATATCGATTCTGGCTCTATGTCATGTTTAAAAGGTTAGGAGCGTGATGATGTTACTAGTGTATTGGTCGTCTAAGCCCATAACATATATTTTCTTAGTTCAGTAGAATGCTAAGTAATCTTTTAATTAATGTGAAACTTTGGTTACGTTAGAGTAAATATCAAGATCAGTATCGATCAATTTACACAATGATTGTGTGTAAATTTTTGTTAAAATGGTTCTAGTTAATGTAACAAATATCAAGTGAAAGTTTGAGAAAGGTGTGAATAGGTTACGACTCTTTGTTGCAATAATGCGTTTAGTCATACTTCACTGCTGTTAGTGTAGGAACTTTGTATAACGTTTACAGTTTTATTCGCTGCTTAGAGGTGTGTTTAGGTTTGTCTTTGTACATTATTTTTTAGTTCAGGTGATGCTAATGTGAAAACTTTATTAATGTGAAAATTTCGTTATGCTAGCATATATTCGCTGATCAGTGTATAAAGACTTCAATTTTAATGTTAATGTTTATCCAAAATGATACTCAAAATCGCTTGACCTTGATCAATAGATCCATTAGATCAAGTAAGATCACAGATGGTCAGGAGGGAGGTTGGAATAGTGGTTTGGATTTAGTGATATTACTGCTTTAAGGGTAATGTAAATACGTTACCAACCTTTAGTAAAACAATTTGACCTTAATAAATAGATCATAGATCAATAGATTCAATAGGATCATAGATCAATAGATCATGAGTTGGGCGGAGGAGCGTAGGTTGGGTGGCTTGATTTATTGATTTACGAATTTAGGGTATGTAAAACATGAAAAATTTTAGTAAAAAAATTTTGACCTTAATCAATTAGATGCAATAGATCATAGATCAATACGATCACAACATGGACAGGAGGGTGCTATTGATTGCTGGTTTGGATTTACTGATTTAATGATTTAGGGTCTTTGTATAATCGTTACAATTTTAGTAAAAAATTTGACCCTTAGGATCAATAGATCAATAGTATTTTTTAAAACTAGATCAAACTTTAGATCAATAGATCACGAACTGGACAGGAGGGTGGAGGAGAGGGGGTTTCGATTTACTGATTTACTGATTTAGGGTAATGTAAAACGTTACAAATTTTAGGTAAAAAATTTGACTTAATCAATAGATCAATAGATCAATAGATCTATAGATCACGACTGGACAGGAGGGAGGTTGAGTAGTGGTTTGATTTAGTGAATTTACTGCTTTAAGGTAAAAATTATAGAAAAAACGTAAATTTGTAAGTTTATAAAACATAAAAAGTGCAAGAAATTTTTTATTTATTTTATTTATTTATTTATTCTTTTATTTTTTCTTGATGGTTCTGAAACCATTATTTTCGACATCTACAGACTCGATACTCTATATAGGGAACGACACCAATATTGCATCATTACACAAAAATTTAATAACACGGCAACCGCACCGAGCTTCCAGCAGCCGTGCACTACCACAACTCTGAAACCCTCCTCCTCCTCATTCTTCTTCTTCCTTCACGCTTACCTTTCTTCTTCTTCTTTCTTCCCTTTCATGTGTTTTCAATTCCATGCATTTCTTCTTTCCTTCCCTTTTTTTTTTTCAACCATGTGGAATCGCGGGGGGGTTCCCCTGAACTCCGAACTCCGAATCCGAGCTTCCAACTCGCGTCTCCGTCTCCGTACTCCGACTCCCTCCAACCCTGTCCCAAAATTTCACGTCTTCTACGATCAATTTTCTATTTTTAGAGGGGGCAAAGCGTCCCACCTTACGGGGAGAACGCAAGAGGAACGTATCCTTCGTCTCCGACGAGAATTACGTCATCATATAACTCCCATTCCACATTTCACTCCGATACGTTTAAGCCTAACATTGGTTTTCAGGACGAATTTGCCCTTGGCGCTAAGGGGGCAGCCACCCCTTACAAGGGGTGACCTAACGGTCCCAAGAACCGTGCTGTGATCAGTTTATTACAACAATGAACATATACAAAGTTTGAGCGATAGCTCTATTCATTCCTAGCGAAAAGGGTGGCAGTGCGGAAAGTGTGCACTTAATAAAACGGGCACAGATGTATTCGAAGTTAATTATTGAATTAATTTTTCGAATATATTTTTTTCATTGTTAAAATGCCACTTCAAGAGCACGTGAAAAGACGATTTAAACATCATATAGGGGTAATTCGATCCACCGATAAATCGATTGGAAATCTATCCAAAAACTGATCTATTATTTTCCTACACTATCCGATCATTTAAAAACCCTTACTACTGGAAACCAAAAAAGCCCCAACGTTGGGAGGGGCCGCACCCCCATTTTGGGGTTTAAGATCTTCGATGGTGGCGGTCTCTAAACGTGGCGCATCTTGTCTTCAGACCGTATTTTTCGATCCTCACGACCTTGAATTGCTGATGCAGAACAAAACAGCGTTGCAAAAACCAAATTGTCTGCAAAATGTTGCTTGCAACATTTTGCTAAACATGCGACCTGCAACATTGCTTTGCAACATTTTTAGCGGTACTTTCCCCCCTATACTACTTATAATATATACCCTATATTATATATATAATAATTATATATATATCGTATATATATATTATATATATATATAATATATAATACTATAATATATATATATATGTATATATATATGTAAATACCATGTAATATAGGCCTTCGCTTCAGCCACACAAAAAAGGCCTCGATAGCTCAGTTGGTAGAGCATCGGATTGTAAATCCGCGTGTCGCTGGTTCGAACCCGGTCGGGTCCAACACTTTGATTCCATGAATTCCTTGGGGCTTTGGCTTCAGTTCTGTCGACGTTAATGAGAACACCCCCTCCGAAGATTAGGGCCCTGTCCCGTGAGCGTGGTGTTTATCTGTAAAAAAAATAAAAATAATATTATATATATATATATATATATATATATATATATATATATATACTATTATATATAATATTATATATATATATATATATATATAATATATATATATATAATATTATATATATATTATATATTAACCTAGTATCCCAGTATGGCTGGCATCTCTATGTAGTGGATGCAAGAATACCCATGCCGTATGTTCTACGCTTCGTAAGAGGCTTCTAAGAGACAAAGGGAGAACTTGCGCTCATATTCACAGTATTCTTACACTGGAGTAGAGTAGACTCTCCAAATCACAAACAGTCCATAAAGCACCAATAGACCTAATACAGGAAATAACCTTTTTCATATATCCCTGTGTGTAGGGGAGAAAGAATTCCCACAGCGTATGTTCTGCGTCTCGTAGAAGGCGACTAGAAGGACAGTGGTAATTTGGTTGGCTATCCACTAACACTTCTCTCTTGCCTGAAAGGCTAATTCCTGATTCAGAGGAGGTTGTGACCTCTGTAAGAGACCTTCTATCTCTCGGCGAAAATGTATGAATCGTCTGAGTACATGGATTGTCAGAGGAATATATGGTGAGGAGAAGATGAGAAAGGTGATAGATGTATTTAGAAATGGTTAAATTTGATTTTCTTGCTGTATGTGTACTGGAGTGCAGAGGAAAAAGAGAGGGAGAGAAGCAGTTTCGATTCTGTGGCATAGGGCTATGATGGATTTGTTTATTTGAGTATTCAAAATTTAATGATTAAATTTAAGTTTGAAAAGGTCAAGCTGTGTATGGTTGCAACATATGATCCATCTGAGGGTGATATTGATGAAAGTTGGATTTTCTGGGATAATCTGAATGTGTTGGATGGGATGAGTAGGACTTAAAGTTTGATTGTGTTGGGCGACTTAAATGGTTGGATAGTTCATCGAAAAAGGGATGGTATAGCAGGTACCTTTGAGGTTGAGGGAGAAAATGAGAATGTTGGAAGGTAATTGACTTCTGTGAGGAGAGAGATATGTGTGTGTAAGTAATACATTCTTCTGGCAGAAGAGTACTCATTAGCATACGAGAGTTGGGGTAGGTAGAGATTTTATCGAAGTGAAAAGTATGATAGATTTTGTTTTGGTGATGAAGGAGATTTTGAAATATGTGATGGACGTAAAATCAGTGAGCGGGTTGGTAATGGGAATATCAGATCATCATGTTTTTCTGTGAAGGAGAAAAGAGATATTGAATGAAGTGGGGAGGATTGAAAGTGGAGGTTAAGCGAATAAGGTTGTAAGGAAAAGTTCGTGAGAACACTTGGAAATATATCAGTTGATAATAATAATGAATATAATATATATATATATATATATATATATATATATATATATATATATATTATATACTATATATATATATATATATATATATATATATATATATATATATTAATTGGACAAGCTGAACAAATCTGGACGAAAATGAAGGAAACCTTTGCTGGTAGTGCCAGAAAAGTATGTAAATGTGCAAAAGTAGGAGGCAAAAATGTTAATAGTTAGTCGTGGAACGAAGATGCAATGTAATCGGTTAAAAGTAAAAAATTAAATGGTTGAATGTGTTAAAAATGTCAATGATGAGGTCTCGAAAGATAGGTATTGAAATATAAAAAGGGTGAAAAAGAAAGACAAAAGTTGCAAGAGGAGAAAAAGAGGTAAACGAATAGTTTGGAAGAAGCATGCATGGGAACTTACAAGTGAATAGAAAGCTGCTCTGGAAGGAAGTAGGAAAGGTTAAGAAAGAAAGTAAGGGAATTTTCAGAGAATAATGAATACGGATGGTACTTTCGTGACTGATGAAATTGAGGCGAAGAGAATGTGGAGGGAACACTTCGAAAATCAGCGTAATATTAGCAGTAATAAAGAGGCGATAGTGAATGTGTGTGGCTTGGATGGTGCAAGAAGAAATAAGTGTTCGTAGGAAGGAAGCAATTTGTAGAGTGAGAGAGTTGAAGACTGGGAAATCTTCAGGTATAGATGAAATTACCGGTAAAATGATCAAGAATGGAGGTGATTTTGTGAATGACTGGATATGGAAATTGTGTATCAAAAAAGTTTATTGAGGGTATAGTTATGAAGAATTGGAGAAGATCAGTAACAGTAGCTTTATATAAGGATTAGAGGAATAATGGGGACTGTATAAACTACAGGGGAGTTTGTTTATTGAGTTTTATAGGGAAGATATATGCTGCTATTTTGGTTGAAAGAGTGCGTCGAGTGACTGAGGGAACAATTGGCAGAGAACAAGGCCCATTTAGAAGGGATAGAGGATGTGTAGATCAAATCTTTACATTGAAACAAATGATTGAGAAAATAAGAGAAGAAAATAGAATGATTGAGAAAATGGAGAAGAAAAATAAATTGTATTAAGATTTTTTGAACTGGCAGCAGGCATATGACAGGATTAATAAGGAAGCTCTGTTGCAGGTGTTGTTGATATATGGTGTTGGTGGTAGGCTTCTGAATGGAATCAAAAATATGTATGTCAATAGCGAAGCGTATGTAAGAATAAATGGAGTTAAAAGTGATTGGTTTAATATTAATAGTGGAATGAAGCAGAGATGTGTTATGTCTCGATGGTTATTTAATTTGTATTTGGATGGGGTGATGAAAGAATTAGTGGTGGGGTGGTAGGGAAGGTGTTAGAATGATGAAGAAAGGATGAGAGTGGTGAGTGCTCTGCTTTTTGTACGTGGATGATTTGCTTTTGTGTTGTGGATCTGAAAAGTGTTTGAGAGGATTGGTAGAGGAGTTTGGCAAGGTGTGTACAAGGGTTTGAAAGTAAATGTAGATAGGAGTAAGATTATGGTAGTGACTGAGGAGAGTCCGCGGTATGAAGTCATGTTGGATGGTGTGCAATTGGAATAAGTATCTGAGTTTATATATTTAGGTTATATGTTGGATGAAAAGGGAAAGGAAGATGCAGTGGGTAGTAGGAAAGCTGTGAATGGTTGGAAGCTGGCTTGCCCAATTAAATCCTTGATGGATAAGTTGATACAAAGGGAATAAGTCTTGAGGGCGCTATTGTTTTGTCATGAGGGTATGGTGCTACCTGTGTTAAGGTATGGTAGTGAAACTATGGTATAGAAAAAGAGGTATAGATCTTAGGTACAATCTTTTCAGATGGACAATCTTAGGGGCCTGTAAGGTATGAAAATAATTGATAAAATTAGGATTAACGCATCAGGGAGCTGTATGGTGTGAAAAAAGGACTAAATGAGAGAATAAACTAGAGTGCATTAAGATCGTTCTGTCATATTGAAAGGATGTATGAAAGCCGGTTGGTTAAGCGGATGTGTAGTGGTGAGTGTATTGGGAATCGACTGGCTGGAAGGCGGCCGAAGTAAAGTGGATTGAGTCAGTAAAGATATGTCTTAAGGAAAGGAATGTAAGTTTGACGGAGATTAAAAGAAAGGTGCATAATAGGAGTGAATGGCTCTGATCTTTCCAACTATCGCCCAAAAGCTCTCCCTTGTATTCTATCAAAAATCTCTGAAACCCTTCTTAACTCTCATTTCGTAGATCACCTGGAGTCTAATTCCTTTCTTTCAGTATGGCTTTCGACGCTCGAGGTTAGTGACATATTTTCTTATCTTACTGATTTAAGGCCTTCTGCCCTTAGAGACTATAGGGAGGCTTGTGTGGTGGCGCTGACATTATCAATAAGCTTTTTGCATCGGTATGCATGCTTCACTTACTTTTTTCTTTAGCTCCTTCCTTTTGGATTCTCCTTCTCTTTGCTTACCCTTGTCAAGTTTTGTCTCTGATTGCTCCATTCAGCACTTGCCTAGTTTAGGCGACTTCTTCTCCTTTCTGGTAAAATTTGTTTGTTCACTAGGTTTGTTTTCTTCCAATCTTATTCTTACTTATCATCAACGATCTTTCTCAGCTGTACTTCAAACTCTGTTCGCTTTTATGCCGATGACTCAATTCTATATTCTTCCACCCATTTCAAATCTGCTCCCGGTGTGGCCACCGTAACCTTGTGAAATTCAACTCTTGGAAAACTCTAATTCTTTACATCTCCCCTAAAACACCTCCAACTTTCCTATTTCCTTCTACGGCTCTACACGTCTTAACCTGTTGACAAAATATAAGAGTAGAACAATAAACAAAAAAATGTTGGAAACTTCATATCAGAACGGTTGCTAAGATGGCTCAAAGAAGCTGAGAGTTCTGTTCAGGTTGCGGGAATTGTTTGTTCCTCTGATAGCTTATCATTATATAAAACTTATTCCGCCTTGTTTGAGTACGGTTTCTCACATTCTGGGGCTCCCAATTCCACCCTTCTTTTTTGATAGATTGACGTTTGGCGCATCTAAATTATTTCTGTAGGTACTAAAACGGCAGGTGCTCGGGGGAGTTGACCGCTAGCATTCCCCCTCCATTGGCGTCGCCCATGTAGCACAAGGGGTGCCTTGCTCTCGCATCAATTTCGCGTGAGCATTGACAACCCAGATACCTCCGTTCGTTGTGGTACCTCTTCTTTCCAGCCATTTCTGTTTCTTAGGAGCTCCGTGCCATTTTCTGCTTTCCAACTGTATTTAATCTCCTCTCTTTAAAGCCACATCTGCGCTCACCTGGACATGCTCTCGCATGAGGGCTTGGGCTTGGGTGGGTTTTCTGTATTTTTATTTTCTGCCCATCTTGAAAAAAGGGCCCAGCTCTTGAGTGATAATATCGTAAAAAATAAAATATATTATATATATATATATACTAATATATTATATATATATATATATATAATATATATTTTTATATATATATATTATATATATATATTATATAATTATATATATACTATATGATACTATACTATATGATCATCAAAAATAAACGCACCACTAAGGTAAATGTCACTCACAGGAACGGGAAGGCCCTAACCCCACGAAACTCTACACCAACTCAGACGAGCGTCAGTGTACTATGTACCACCCCGCAGAGAATTCGCTGTAGTATTGGGGCCGTCACCGATAAATTTATTAAGACATAAACACATAACTAGACCTGGGAGAGGTGGGGGTAAGTTATGTTGGGGTATGATCGAGCGAGGGATCATTCACTTGAAATGGAGAGGATAATGCGTCAACTGTCAAGGATCAGTGCGTGGCAAAAAAAACATCACGCCGAAGGGACGTAAGCCGGGCAACTTGGTCGACAATTCCGGTGTAGCTTCACACAACGATTGCACGGTGGTTCAGGTATCGTTATAGGAAACCACTCCTGCACACATTCATGATAGCGGCGATGGACAATGGTGGCCGTAGTGGCCCACGACACATCACGCCGTGGAAGACGATTTATTCCGGTCTGCGTTGCATTAGAGCAGGGGGCTCCGGCCCATCACCGCTTAATGGAGGCGCTTCAACCAGAAGACAGCTCTCGATCGTTGTAAGACATCTTTCCCAATCCGTTGGCGGGCACTTTGCTGTGTACAGGGACAATGCCAGTCGCGCCCGTTACCTCATACAGGTAACAGCGGGATGAGCCGGTGCGCGTGGCGGTGAAGCCTAGTATGGCAACGACTCCGGGATGGTAATTCATGTTCGCAAGGCGTTGACCACCCGCACGTGGAATTGCACTCACGGTGAGCCTGTGGACATGGTGTCAGCTCGCCTGTCGTACTCTCAACGACTGTGCGCTCGCGTATTTTGACTCGTGAGTCGCACTCTCATATACTCGAACGCACGCACGGGTATGAGCATTGCCCGATAGGCTTTCCCGCGGCTGAGCTACATTAGCGGCTCCGATGCTGAGAGAGATCGGGTTGCGCGTGACATGGTCATGTTCGCCCGGAGTGACACATCCACTGTTGCGAACGGCGTCTATGTGTGACGTCTATTGGGGAAACAGTGGCTACATTGTGTAACCCAAGCTGGAACGAGCTGAGTACGAGAGTGTCTCTCGTATGTCGCCTTTCGGCGGCCGACAGTGCGTGCATAGTAGTTTGTATATCTCTACGACGCAACGAATCTGATCATCTATGTTAGTTGCGCGTAAAATCAGCAAATTATGCCTGCTCATTGCATAGGCGCTCGAATGATCCTGTTGTCGGGCGAGTGGATAAAAAAAAAGCGATAACATAGGTCTAGAGGGTAGGCATCTCTCCTCTCACTGGTGCCTCACGGGAGTTTGCAACTTATTCTCGATGGTAGAGCACTTCTTTAATAAGTCCGTAAGTTAATCGCGGTTGAACGAGGACGCTCAATAGAATACCATAATGTCGCTGTTCGCAATAGTCAACTCTCTCATCGTTCGGTGTGGTTATGATCATGCTTTACATCTAGCTAAATGGCTGTAGCATCGCAGCATCGAGAGTGGTAAGGTTAAGCAAGCTAGCGCACGGTTAGCAAGGCCTAAATTTAATTGCCGTGTTTTCAATGTGAGTGACTACCTTTGGACGACCTGAGTTGAGTAGTTGAATCTGGCGTTGGATGATGATGCTCAGCTATGTTAGCTATACAGTGATATAACCTCTATAAACCCCAATTCGAACATTTTGTGGGATATATCCTGATAACGTTGGTAATCGATAAGCTGCAATACCCCCCTCATGTAGATCCTCCGAACTGTCGACTAGGCAGCTGCACGAGGTTAGGGATCAAATCATCTAGGTCTAATATGACTATTTCTGACCACTCATGAGTAGCATGACAGGAGGTGTCAGGTAGTCAATTCACGTGCCACAATGGGGTCATAACACGTAGTTTTGAGACAGACTTTGACAACCACGCTACCTCATGAGTGACTGATGCTACAGCCTGTACATATCACATTAGTAGTGTATTGCAGTGCGAATCACATCCGAAACCTATCTTGCGAGATACCTTATTATGGCTGTAAACCTTGGCCTTCAATATATTATTTCTATCATGATATGTAGAGCGTAATATTCAATATATTTATGGAGAGGAATTCACATCATGTGATATATTATTGATCATTTGTCTACTAATGTATTTAAGTGTCTTCGAGATTACTTAATCACAATCAAGGAGCTTTGGCTCCTAATTCTCAGCCTTAGGATGGGGCCCGAATCTCACGTACTTGTGGTGCGTTTCAATTTGATCGAGTAATACTATATTCAGTATATTACTAGTATTATATTACTTATTATTCCCTATCGATAAATCAGGTACTATTATACTATATTAGGTACTGAGGAGTTCAACCTAGCGCGCTATAGCTACAAAATAAGGATGGGATAATAATACATTAGATGATCACTAATCAACGTACGGTGACCTAATACTATATAGCTTATGGACTTTTCAGAAAGCTTGACCACTTTCCGTTATTACACATTGTTAATTGACTACAATTGCAATGTGGTGTGCCTGGGTGGTGGATTAACGGAAGAGGGTATCCCTCTGCAAAATAATAATTCCGAGTGTTTTATTTATTATCTTAGGATGCACTAGCTCTTAGTCGCTTCCATATGAAATGCGGGGGTGGAATAAAGGAAATGCCCTAGAATCAGAAGATTATGTTTAATCGTTGTTTGCTTATTCAGGGGGGTCATATGTAGGGTGTTTAATATACTTTGTTGGCATGTTAGCTGTCTTAATGATGACAGAGGAATTATTACGAAAGGTATTGCAAAATATATCCGAAGTGTACCTTACTGCGTTCCTTGCAATCGTAAATATGTAGAATAGAAAATTTTAGTTGTGTATTTCCGAGGATGTTATTAATTGTTGCAAAGGAAAGAAGTGAATATGTTTTAAGCTTTAAAAAAATTTCCTTCTATAATGACAAACCAGGTTATCAACATAGAGAGGAGAATAGTTGGACCCGACGCCGGGAGTATAATTAGAAGAAAGAACAGAGCATGGATGTTATTAAAGATATGAAGAGTGGTAATGATAGAACTTTATTACCTATAGTATACGTAAGAAACATTATGCAATAATATTTGACATGTATTTGTTTCGCATATTGTTTCATACACAGAAAGACAATAAATGATATGATGAGGTGAATATGTGCACGTTATATCGTTTGCAATTTATACAATGGGATTGACTTTGTTAAATTTACTAGTACATACATATAGTTTGCTGGATTATTTACCAATGTATTTATATTTTCTTTAAATGTTAATTTTACCTCAATTATGGTTTCAAGAAGTTTTGCCATACTTGTCTAAATTAATTCTGTACCTATCATTTTTAATATAAATTTATTTCTTATGTTTTGAATGTTCAGAATAGTGTGAAAAGTTTTTAAGTATATCAACAGTTTAATAACATTGTTGCATACTATGCTGTTCGATAAAGTACTTTTATCTTTTTTGGAAGAGGATATCCTCTCTTTTTCCTTGAACAACGTAAATATATTATCTAGGAATAATACAGAGAAGGAGCTGTAGAAGTTTTTAAACTAATATTATACATTGATAAGAATTGCCCCAGAATGGAATGCTGTGATACTCCTATTTTTAATTTTTTACCCCTCAGAAAGTGTATCAACCAACTTGAAATACAGAGTTCTTTCTTCGAAACACGGTTTATTTAATTTTTTAGTAGGATTTCATGGTCTATTGTATAAAACACCCATCTCAAAACCAAGTTAGAAAAGGGCAGACAATGTTAATGTTCTAAAACTCTTATAGAGAATTTCAGTTAGATATCCGCGTCAGAAATCGAACACGTATGTTTTAAAAACAAATTGTAAATCGCCAAGTAATGCATTAAATTAAAATATTCGGTTGGTTGCTTTAAGACTATTTTCTCGAATATTTTGACCCTCGAGTGAATTATTGATATTAGTCTGCAGATTTTGATTAGAAAGGTATCCTCTTATTTAAATGTAGTAACAACATGTAAAGCTTGAAGAATAGTTGGAAATTTACCTATGAGATATGAAGTGTTTAATAAATATGCTGGTGGAGTGGCTATGTGCTCAGCACCTAGTTTGTATTTATCGCTTGGGATGATAAAGAAGGTATATTTCTTAATTTTTAAAATTTTATCACATTTTTGAAATCTGTGTAATATATTCAAATTAGATCTGTGAATTGCATTATGTAATAAAACCTCATAATCGGTAGTACTCAGTAGTACGTTTGCTAATATATCAGTTCAAATATTAGTCAATGAATCCTCGATATTTTATTTGTCATTTGAGACTTGGATGAAACTTTTTTTTTTTATTTTATTACTTTATGAGTACACACCCCTCACTTTTATTAATTATATTACTTATGTTCTATGTAGCTTTTGAATCTTCCTTTATGTCACAAATGTTATGAGTGAAATTGATCTTTTCGCTTTTTTCAACTGGTTTTTGTAATAATTATTATATAATTGAAAATTGATAGACCAGATGTTTTCCAGGATTTTGAGTTCTTTTGCGACCCATTTTTTTATCTTACTTTTTAAACTTTCGTGATAACATTAGTTTAGGTGATTTATAAGGAACTTAAGCTTTGTATCCATGTCTATTTGTTCGTTATATATCGAAAAGTAAATTTATTTGCTTTATCTAAGAAATTTCTAATTTGGTTTTCATCATATGTCCTACATTTTATAATTCTTTATGACTGAGTATTATAAACTTTACATTGTAGAACACTAGGAAAATTATCTGTACGATCTACCCTTTTAATAAAAGATTTTAGCTGCGTTTCCAGAAGCCCGAGTGCAGCCCGTGGGCAAAATCGACTCGGAAACGCTTCGAATTGAAAAAAAATTACATTAACCAATCAGAGAACAGGAAATTTGAGTACCTGGAAACGGCCGAGCGCGCCCGTCGGATCAGCTGACAATGGTAAACAATACTCGTATACTTATATGTATCATATTTTATGAAAATTATATAGATGCAATTTCAGTACCCTTAATATAAAAGTTAACATAATATTAAAAAACTTTTGGCAAACCATTTCCGACATGTTTTGTAAAGAAATTTTTGTTTGTAAACAAAGTATCCTTCCGCAGCCCGCCCGTTTATTAATTCCCGAAATCGAGGATTTAACAAAGGGCGCCTGACTGTGATGTTTACGTGACGTAGAAGTGCGCAAACGGGCTCTGGAAACGATGCAAGTGCGCCTGTGTGCCCGGCCGGGCTGTAGTCGGGCTTCTGGAAACACAGCTTTTAATTCTCAATCTAAATTTTCGTAAACGTAATCTAATTTATAGTTTTTATTATTATTATTATTATTATTATTATTATTATTATTATTATTATTATTATTATGTATTTATATATTTTATTATTATTATATATTAATTATTATTATTATTATTATTGATCTGTCTAATAAGCTTCCCAATATATATTTTTACTATCTTTCATGTTATTTGGTTCTTAAGAGAGATGAGCTCTAGAGAGAGATATTTGATTAATACATTTAATAACTAAAGTCGCCAGCAAATAATATTTTAACATTTTTCAAGCGGGTTTGAAATAGAGGTAAGGGAGTTTAATAATCTCGAATGATTATTTTTATTTGTCTAGTGTCAATTTGAATAGTTTCGTTTTTTAATGATATGGTGACTTTCAATTTAATATATATATATATATATATATATATATATATATTATAGTATATAATTATATATATATAGTATTATATATATATAGTATATATATTATACATTATATAAATATATATATATTATTAGATATATATTTATATATATATATATTAGTATAGTATATCATATTATTTTGTGATAGTTAGTTTGCCTAGCAGATTCTCATTTTTTTTCGCATGCCGCGGATGCGGTGTTTGAATTTAACATCGTGGGATGCAGGGTTTGAGTATATATATATTATTATAATTATTATATATATATATATAATATTATATATATAACTATATATAGATATATATTATATATAATATATATATATATATGATATATATATATATGATTATATTATATATATATATATATATGCCCTAATATTATTTCGAGTGTTTAGTCACAATCCTATTAAATATAATTGTTTCCCACGGGTGCGGGGAGCTGGGGACTAAACGTCAACTAGCACCCCGACCAACCTTTTTCCCAACCTCCGACGCTTAATGGTAAGAAGATTTGACAAATGTTATATCCTTTTTCATAGGTATTGAATTCAATATAGGAAAGTTATGATTGAGAAACACAATTTTTCTGCGCGTTTCTGCCTGAGTCGTGTTTCTGCTCATCATATATTAGCCAGCATTGCTAAATACTTTCTCATCTGAACACTAGTTGGAAGAGCAGACAAGTATTTCTTCAAGTATACTTAAGGCGTGGGAAACATTTTGCCTTTTACATAACATCTTTATCAAATCTCGACAATAAAATATCTGCGCAAACACCAGCCAGCGCAAATCGTGGATGCCGGATGCTGATGAGATTCTTTAATAGTTGCGAATGCGGTTCATGCGGATGTGGATGTACCTGCATCACAACAAATATTATATATATATTTATATATATTATTGTTTAATATATTTTATATATATTATTATTATACTATATATATATATAATTATAAATATATATATATATATAAATATATATTGTTGAAGTGTTATAATTTTAGTTTCCCAAACGAATATTAAACGAAGAATAAACGAAATCATGCTAAAGTATGTTTTATTAAACAGTAGTATATTGTATAAAACTTAAGATTAAGCAACTATTTACGATACTTTAAATATTGAAGGCCATTTTGTTTTTCTCAATATGTTCGAAAAGGAAGGCTTATATGCCCATCTATCGTGAGTTTTGGAAATTTTTCGTTTTATTAATATTTTCAATATCCATTTTTTTTAAAAGTTAGACCATAAAATAATGATTTTTTTAAATAAATTTATATATTATTAATAAAAATAAAAATAAAAAGTTAAAATTTGTTTCTTAAATTTTCAGGTGCTGTGATAGTAAATATTTGCTTAATAAAAACTTGATTATTTTATTAAATCTTTTTTATTATAACTTTGTACGACTTTTTCTTTAAAAATAAATATTCTGGTGTTTCGCTTTTGTCTTTTTAGCCTTTAAAAGAAATAATTCGCCCAGCGCCTTAGCCTACCCACTAAATGAGTATAATTTGATTAATATAGCAACAATACGCCTGAAAATATTCAATCCGAACTACTTTGAAGCGAGTGAAGTAAAAGAAGCCGTCTACAAGAAGTTGAACTCCCTCTCTCTCTACTAGAAGTTGGACCGCCTCACCAGTCTAGCTTCTCCTCTGCTTTCTCTCTCTCTCTGCACTTTACAAAGAAGCATGGCTCTCACTCTCGGCTTCAAGAAAGCCTGGCTTTCCCACTCTCTGGCTACAGAAGAAGAGCCTGGCTTTTGCCTCTCGTACCTTTCAAAGAAGCCTGGCTCTCCCTCTCCGGCTTCAAAAGCAAGCCGAGCGCTGTCCATTCTGCGCTAGCGAGCAAGCTTTTCCGCTCTTCACAAAGAGGCCAGCTCTTTCCGCCTGCAAACCAAAGAAACCGCGGGACTGCAGAATTAGTGAACATGACTACAACGCGTGAAGTTGGCGGAGTAAAGAAATGAACTCTCCACTACTCTTGCACTTCATATATATATATATATTATATATATATATATATATATAATATATATATATTAGTATAGATTATTAGTATATATATATATATATAATATATATATAGTATACGGTATTATAATGTATATATAATATTTAAAATATAATATATATATAATATATATAATCACCCAAAATATAATAGATTGCAAACTACGCGCCTATTCAGACAAGAGGGACAGGAATTTTAAAAAATAAAATAAAGAATAAAAATATCTAAAGAATATTTCAGATCTTAACTTTGCGAAGTCTCTTGACTTCCTTTATTTCTATTATTCTGGAAAAACTTGATCGTGAATCCCACCAATGAACATCGAAACTAGAAATAACAAACTAAATGTGCAGCAGTGTCTTTACCATGCATCTCGCTGTCTTTTCTCCTTCATAGCGGTTCTCCTGTTTAATCACTTCATTAACAATGGAGGAACCGTTCAAGCAATTTATATATCTGACTGATCATACAATTCCATAGTTTTCAATTTCTCTTCTTCATTCCCAAAATTTTTTAGAACAACTTCAACATTTTCAGCACACATTCTTCGGACATAACATCGGACAAAACACGTGCTACATATGGACCAAAAGATCGAGCACCCAGCCATACATAACCATTGCATGACTTGAGTGCGACCCACGATAATCAACCGGGTGTGCTCCCCTGCGCAAATGAGACCAAACTTAAATATATATATATTATATATAGCCAACCCAAATATAATATATATAAGAATATATATAATATATATATATATATTATATTAGCATATAATTTATATATAATATAACTAATATTATATTATTCCAGGCAATCTCCCATCCCCACTCTTCCATACACCATACATCTCACATAACAAAATATATCTATTTACTATATTATATAATCACAAACTATTGTTCACAATATATATAAATATATATTATATATATATAAATATATTATCCTATAATATAGATATTTATATATATATATATATATATCACAACTTGTGAATTGGTATTCCTAGATGAAAGGGTTGGTAGCGCCGATCTGCTCGGATGCACGTTCTTTTTTCATAAATTTTTTCAATATTCGCTTTTTTCTAATATCCACTTTATCGAATACCATCTGTCTTGTCCGAGACATCACCTCTTGTTTTTGATTGAAACTCTAGTGATTGAGCTCTCTTGCAGCAAACCATACTCTGGTCTCTCCTACTATATCAATCCTCAATTTTCATCCAATGGCTATTGTTCTGCGTATGTTTTCAACGACATTGTTTGTTCTCTTGTTTCTTCTTTATAGCCTTCTGAATATTCCACGTTGTGGCTCAAGCTCTCTCTTTTCATTCTTTGACAAAATTTATTTGCTCATTTGTTCTGTTTATTTGTCTCCTAACTCTGCTGACCTTCCTAAATTCTTCCACAATCTAAACTATAAGAATGAGAGAACATTCTTTCTTCTTATTCTTCTCTCTCGGAAGTTATCATTTTAGGTGACTTCAATGTTTAACAAAACCAATGGCTTTCTTCTAGTTCCCAAGACACATCCTGTAAGCTTGCTTTCAATTATTCTATCCAGAATGAACTTGAGCAAATGGCGTAGCTCCTTACCCATATCCTTGATAGCTCTGGAGATGAACTCGACATCCGTGACCTTTCATAATTTCTAATGATTCTCCTTATACTGTTAAGCTTTTTCTGGGTCGCCTATCACTTTCTTATCTCTGTATCCTGTTTTATCTCTCGCAAGTCTTCCGCAAGAAATATCATCGCCTACAGCAAGGAAACGTTTTTTGTCATTTTGGTGAGGCAAGCTAATCGGACGTGCAGTCATAGTTCTTTGATTTCTCTAGGAATGATTATTGCTTTGGTGGGAGAGTTCCCTAGAAATGTGCAAGAACACACCCAAGGTGATTCTCTCTGGTATGGAGGAGTACATTCCAATACTCTTTTCCTTCAATGAAACCTAACAAACCTTGGTTTAACTCTGCTCTTTCTCATTCACTTATCTTTCACCGCAGGGACGCTGCCTTCAGGAATTAAAGTTTTCAAACTCCAGGGACTCACAAAACTCACTAAAACACTTTTCTCTCTTCCTGACGTCCTTTCTGTCATTATGCAAACAATCTCAACACAAACTTTCCTTCTTTCTCTTTCCCTCCTCTAGTATCTTCCGACGGCACAATTGCTGTTTTATCATCCGCTAAAGCTGAACTCTTCGCTCAAAAACTTTTGCCTCTTATTCCACCTTAGATGAATCAAGTGATATTAAACTTTTCTCCATCCCTTCTACAATTTATTTATGAGCAACATTGTAATTTTTTCTTAAAAGGTTCTCTCTCTCTCTCTCTCTCTCTCTCTCTCTCTCTCTCTCTCTCTCTCTCTCTTTTTCTTCTCTCTCTTTCTCTCTCTCTCTCCTCTGCTCTCTCTCTCTCTCTCTCTCTCTCTCTTCTCTAACAATAACAAGTGTATGTTCCTGATGGTAATCCTCCTGTTTTTCTCAAAACTTGTGCTTTCAAACTTGCACCCTGCCTTGGTAAAACATTTCGTCTCTGTCTTTCGACTTCCACCTTCCCTTCATGCTGGAATGGTGCGCTCATCGAGCCTGTATCGAAAAGGGGGAGGACCCCTATCAACATTTTAGCGATCTTCGAATTGCCTTAACCTTTTTATCTAATGTTTTCGAATCTTTCCTTAATAGGAAGAATTGGAAACATCTCAATTTTTCTAATCTTATCTCAGATCATCAGTATGACTTTCGTAAAGGCCGCCTTACTGGTTAATTTCAATCTCTTCTTTCTGACTCTTAGTTTTCTACTATTCAGTATCTCGGAGAATCTTTTAATGTGGTTCTGAACATGTCAAATTCCTTCGATAGAGCCTAGTACAAAGCTTTGATTACTAAATTTTCTCCTTCCGTTATCTATTCTCTTCTTTGTGACCTTCTCTGTGATTTCCATTCCGGTCGTTCTGTAGCAGCTTTTGCAGACGGCAGCAGTTCATCCTTTAAAAAAATAAATAATGGTTATAACTTTAAATAATGGTTAATAACGGGGGATATATATGTACAAATCTGATCTCTTTAATTTTAACGGCCCTATTAAGGGAGTCACATTGCAATAGAATTAATAAGATAGTTTTGGAAAAACAAAAATAGGCCCTGTTTATTTTTTATTAATGGTTCTTAACCTCTATTTTACAAATGCACAAATTATTTCTTTTCAATGCTATTCAAGGGTAAATGTTTAAACTTTTAAGATCAATTTAGTATTTCAAATCTTACTCCATTTATTTTATAACCTTTGTGCCGATGACAAAGTTATACCTTGGAATCTCAAACCTTACTCCGAGCCTCGGACTTTTTCAAGCCTTAAGCTCATAACATCAACTTTTAGGCCTTCTCGGACCAATTACAATGGATTTCATACACAGTTTAAATATTCTTAATCTCTGATAGGCTTAGACTCGTCTCATGTGAGCCCTGAGCCTTACAGGCAATCCTTAAAATAGATTAAGAGTGTCAAGCGTCATTTGACACTGGATACATTTGGTACCTCTACAAGTGCCCTATCATCCCTTCTGACCATTTTGTTTATAAAATGTTTAGGATAGAGGAGAAAGTGGCTACTAAAGTTAGAGAGTAAAACAATAACTCACCTAAAATCATAGAGCTCCTGACAGAAGCAAACATTTTTAACCATTTCTGTGGAACACCTTTTTAACAGGCATTTTTACCATCTTTCTCTTTTTAAATATACTAAGTTATAATATATGCGAAGGTTTCTTCCCATTTTTTTCGATAAATACGTTCTGTTTATTCACTTTTATGACTTTGAAATGGTCGATATAGCGAGGTGCTAATTTGCCGACATAACTGTGTCTGCCTTACTGATACAAACTTTGCTTCGTGCAAGTTTTTTGGCACAAATACATGACGATTTTTATAATTGGTGTGCGTAACCATCGGCTGTGATAAAAGGGTTGCTAGCTTTTTTTTACATATGCATTATACTCTATAGACAATGCCTCCGAAGCATGATCGACTAACCCACTCGTGTAGATAAATTTTGACCAAACGTCAATTAAGTCTCAGAGTGAACAACACCATAGGTAAGAGGCTCGGCCAGTCTGATGGGCTCAAGCCATGTGATTGCAACATATATCTTAGACAAGCCAGTAGATTCCTATGTTGGACCTCTATTAATCCGTTTACCATTGGGTTTGCACTACAAGTGGTCCGGTGTGCTATTTCCACTGCTCTGCAGACTTCCTCAAGCAGGCGACTGATGAAACCTGGTGCACCTAAGTCAGAAACAATCATCTGAGGAATTCCACAGAATGGAAAGAGCTCGTGAATAAATGCATTTAATATTTCTCCCGAATTTATTTCTTTGACTGGCAACTCGAATAAGTACTTGATATATCGGTCAATCAAGGTAAGTAGGTATTTGTATCCCTTCCCATTAGGTAAATTAAGGGAGAAAGTCGACCTATTGACCTTTTTATCTAAAGTAAATTTTTAATTTTAATTTATTATAAATGAAAGTAAATATAAAAAGTAATGTAAAAATTTATAGGGAAAAGTGTTTTGAAGTTGTAATTCGAAAATATAGTAAACGATTATGTTAGGTGTTAGTTACTCAATTGCGCATAAGGAAATTTTATCGCTTACTGAATTCTGAGTGATAATTATTTCAGTCTTTGCCTGGAAGTTATTTGAGTAAGATGTCGTTCGTTCCTTTAAGCATATCGAAAATGCAACTTTCGTTTAAATGAAAGTATGATACTTGAATTGTTAGCCTATTAACAATTAGAAGGTTTAATACTAAGTATAAAGAAGTGTCATAAAAATATGTAAGAAAAATTGTTCATTTATCATAGTGATGTGAAATTCAATGTTCAAAATGTTTCCTTAGCGTTGATTACGAACTGCCCTAGAGTCTTTTTTTTATTTAAATAATATTAAAATCGTTACTTATCATTTCCAATTGTTAATCTATTTCTTAGCGAACGAATGTTCCCGTCGTCAGTGTGTTAAAGCTACTAAATTTAAGTAAAAGTGTAGGTAGTAAATACTATCAATTTTTTTTCATTGAGGTTAGTTCTGTAGATTTGTAAATCAAAACATTAAACTTGAACAAGGGGAAAACTATAAAAAGTAATTAGAAATTGATGAGTCACGTATTGAAACGAAAATATAATAAGGATGTTATAAATACAAGGTATAGTGGTTGTAGGACAGTATCTGAAAAGAGGTTCCAAGAAAATTGTTTCTTTAGTGCAGTTGTAAATAGAAATAGCGAAACACTTTACGTAAAATTCTTGAATAATATGTAGCCCCTAGCACAACTGTAATTACAGTGTAATGAGGATATAGAACATTTGACATGAGTTGGACCATAATTCCGCTAAAATGAATCATTCTTACATTTCGTAGATCCCGAAAACTAAAGCACATAATACAACACACAATGAGAGCCTAGTGAAGATAGGACAATTAAAAGCTAAACTTCCAAGCAGCAGTACGTATATAGGAATCATTTCTTCTACTTAGCGACTTACCTTTGGCGCTAAGAAGAAGCGGTTGTAGGCGACAATTAAGAAAAGTTTCGAAAGCCCGTATTGTCAGACAGCAGAAGCTAAAGGTATTTTTTTGTTTTTTTTATATTTTTTTTATCTAAACAATACCCCAAGCGGGTAAATCGCAGAGATATCAGTTGTCGGAGTCTCTCAGCCTTCCGGCGAGAACGATAGGGTAGGATTTTCCACCCCATCCGGTCGAGGGTTACTCCGGAACCCACCACTCTTTGTCATTCTGAAAAGGGTGTCGCGGGGGTTATCTCGCCCTCACCTACGGCGACACCGTGGCAGTATGAAAACGTGCCCCTCTGTTCCCGGTCGGCTCCGAGCCCATTACTTTGCAAACCGTGTCAAATAACCTTTACAAACCCATTAAGACTATATAATATATATATATATATATATATATATATATATATATAAATATTAATATATATATATATAGCTAATATTATATATATAATAAATATATATATATATATATACCATAACTATAAATCAATACTTACACACACATACGTATAATATATATATATATTATATATATATATGAATATGCACTATAGGCTGTATATTGATTGTAACTCCGCAGCCAAAAATATTAATTTTTCAATCAGATACTCTCAGAAAACTACTAATGTAAGTACAGGTGAAGAAGGAATAATTGCTGAATGCCTGGCTCAATATTTAGTGGACCGAAAATGTAAAAAAAAAAAAAAAAAAAAAAAAAAAGAATGTAAAATTTTTAGATTAAACAAAAATGTAACTAAAAAAAAAAATAAAAAATAATAATAAACAAAGATAAAATCATTGGCTATTTTTCTTATTTTTGAACTTATAAATTCATATATAACTAACATCAATAGATATAGTATCATATATATATATATTATATAATTAATATATAGTCTAAATACATAATACTAATATATATATATATAATAATATAAATATATAATGAAGATAAATAATATATATACTATATATATCATAACTATTATATACTATATACTTCACTAACATAATATTATTTATCAAAGAGTATTACACGGCAATGTTAGGAGGGTCGAGCCGACGGGGAACACAGGGGGGGACGCCATTTCCATACCCCGTAGGGGAGGGGGGCAGGAACCCCCGCGACCACCGCGACAGCCAAATACCAAAGAGCGGGTTCCGGAGACCCTCCGGGAGGGGGGGATTAGTCTACCCCGTAATTTCCCGGAAGGCCGAGAGACCACCGACTCTTTGCATCTTTGCGAGGTATTACCTTGGAGCATATCTTTAGGTTAAAAAAAAAAAAAAAAGCCAAAATTTAAATAGAAATCTATTGTATGAATCTTGATCCAAACAACACAGTAGAAACCCAATTAAAAGGTCGTCTAAATAGGCCTTAGCATCAATTACTCTATAATTATTTAACAATAATTTTTTTATTTTTCTTTATTATTTTTTACCATACTTTACATTCTCACGAATTCTTACAGCGATTCCAAAAATTCATTCCTTTTCGCTGTAGCTTATGTAGTTTTTGAGATTTTTTTTTTTATTTTTTAACATTTCATCCGCACTAAATTGGACCAGCATTCCAGCAATGTATCCTTTTCCCTATAGCGTATTGTTATCAGTTATTTTAGTAAACTTTTTGGAATTGAAAAAATCTTTTGGCGTCTAAAGTGGCCTTTGGCCCCAAAATAATATATAAGTAATATAAATATATATAAATCAACACACCAACTATATCTATACAATTACCATATATTTAAATATATATAATATATATTATAATAATAATTATATAATACATAAATTAATGATATATAAATACTTATATAAATATATATATATATCGTAATATATTATATAACGCTAAATTAACAAATCCCCAGACTAGAATATCTATCTTATGGTCCATAGAATACCCAGGGATTGCTCACCCCTACATTATTTTTTTTTTCGCGCGTAACGAGTACCGTTAAAAAGGTCAATAAATAGACTCTGTCATAAATTAAAAATGTCCACATGGACTGTTACAAACTTCATGGTAGTTTCTTTATAAACTCCTTAATTAGGATAGAATGTGACCATACTCGTCTTTATTTTCTTTTTTTCATGGCCAAGCGAGAGCGAAGTGCGGACAAATTGCTTACCTTCGTTTATTCATGTTGATGAACACAAACTCATTTCTTATGCAAATGAGTAGTCCTATTCACGCCAAACTGTCCGCTATATTATGAATGATACTCGCCTGAATTATTCCATAGGCCACACGAATTTTCAGGCACAAAAAGACTCTAGAGTAGTTTAAAGAGAAGTCCATATCTCTATTAATTCTTATCTCTTTTTTGCTATAAAAGTATTTCTGCTTTATCAACTCCAAAGTCGTTTTTTCCTTCTTCGCCACCAGATCACTAAGGTACTTATCTGACTGTTGGTTTTGTTTAATTTCTTCGAAGTCTAAATCTTTTTTAAAATGTGCAGCTAATATTTTCTTTTTTATCGAAAGTTGTTATTAAGTTTACTTTTGCAGTTTCCAAGAAAGCCGCATCAGCGCTGTTACTATTTTCATTTAGAGCAGACAGATCAACTGGCGAGTACTTCAGAGGATGTAGTAATCTTCGATGGCTGCTCATTGGATGTAGTAGCTAAGTGGGTGGAGTCACAGCCTTCCCCATTTGGGAATGCATTTGTCATCACGCCAACATTATTTTCTTGCTAAATATTATTTGCAAGTAAATATTTTAATAAAGCATTTTGATTCTCGGTGACCAACTTCATCTTGATATTGAAAGTGCACAAGATTGCCAGTTCCCTCAGCTCCCTTGCATTTTAGTTCTGTGCGTCATTAGCGTGATATACTTTATACAAAAATGCGCGAGAGCATGTGCATATTAGTACGCTCTTCCCAGCCAAAATAGTACCGTATTTTTTTAAATAACTTTGTTAGTCCCAATTAAAGCTTATTTACAGGCAAATAGCATTCTTCTGTAGCATTAAAAGACACACCACAAAATGCAGACAGAAGGTGTTTCTTCATCTTTATCCGACATGATCACCGTATTAAAAGCTTAATTATCTGCATAAATGTACACTTTGAGAGGCTTGTCTACGGCAGGAAACCTAAGCCGTGAAGCGTGACTAATCGCTTGTTTTACATCTAAAAACGACTCTTCAGTTGTGATCGACCACGTATTTTTTTTTTTTCGAACTATTCTTTCTCTTTAAATAATTGTATAAAGGCAGTGTAAGATTTGTGAAGCAGAGTATATTCTGACAGTAAAACGATATTTTTCCAAAAAAGAACGAACTTGCTTTATTGTTCATGGACGAGGAATGTTAATTGTTTCCTTAACCTTTTCCGATAATGGTGAAATACCATCTTCTGTTAATTCAAAATCCAAGGTAGTTTAGACTTTTTACAGCAAATTCGCATTTCTTTCTACTTATACAAATTATAAAATCTCTCAAATACTTTTTTCATCACTACCACGTGAGCGACTAAATCTTTAGAACATACTAAAATATCGTCTAGATACACATACACACTTAGAATGCTTTGAAAAATTATTGACATAAACCTTTGAAAGCACGTAGCAATATTTGCAAAGCCAAGAGGATGACTGAAAGAATAAATTCCCAAGAAGCTAGTTATAGTAAGTATTTTTGGACATCGTAGGAAAAGGGAAATAATAATAAGCATTTGTTAAATCGAGTTTGTTATATATTTTAGCCTTTCAATGAGAAAAGTGTGTTTTGAATGTTTGAGCTTTCTTGTTCAAGCGGCGGAAAAAACATATTATTTTCACCCTTTCGTTAGATTTCTCTAAAACCGAAATTGGAAAACTCCACTCAGCCGGAGCCCTTGTTTCGATTCAACCAAACATTGTATCTCTTTTTCGCTTGGGTGAACAACTTTTAGGGAATAGGCTGAGCTCTCAATTGGATGTGGGAACCTGAGTTGGGATGGCGCTCTCTTTAAAACTTCCGCTCCTACTAAATTTAATAACTCTCTTTATATTCGTTCAAATAGCTTGTGTGGAATTCGTCTCACTTTAATTTTTATGGGCTTACCCGTTATATTAGCTTTGTAAGAAAAAAGCGAAGCTATCTTTTTCAAAAATAGCAGGAAGGATGTGAGTCTTCTCTCTCCCCCGTAAATCAAATTTTTTCCCCATTTCTCCTCTTAAGCTTCGATTTCTCGTTCTCCCCACCCCAAAATTCTGTGAACAAGTCCGACCAAACTTTGAGCTGAGTTTCCCTAAGTTTAAAAATCTCAGGAAGATAGGAATTTACAAATAAATGTTCATATTCATATATAAAATTATTAATTATTTATTGGTATATAGCTAAAAAGTTAATTAGAAGTTATAGAAGAGGAAATTTGAGAGAGAGTGTGAATGAAAACCTTATCCTCACAAATCGCATTATTATACAAATTTATACACTCATTACTCTGAGTGTCCGTTAATATAATTAATTCAATATTAATATTAAAACCAAATTTCTTTAGAAAAGGCATTTCCAAAATAGATATAGGTAATTTAGTTGCTAGAAATTCCACAGTATAAATTCTTTTTGAACCTAAATCTATGGTAATGTTTTTGCGGGAATATATATCTATTACAGTATCGTTAGCAGCCTTGATTTGACCGATAATCGATATATTATCGTCCTAATCTATCGGGATTAAATTCAGTTCACTACCATAGTCAAGAACAAAGACTCTGATATTTTACCAACAATAGTATAAAGTATATAATTTTATACATTATGTACCTCATTAACATTATTTATAACAGGAATTTCTCCCATGGGAGTTTCCTTATATAACATTTTCGGAGTCGTTAGAGGCAGGCGTTGGTATCGTATGGATCACATCGATACTCTTACCAATAATCGGAACACTCAGCGCTTCAATCGAAGGAGATTGATTTCCTTGTACATGCAATAGAGCTCTTTGCTCAGTACCTTTGAAATTATTCAAAACTAAATTATTATTATTATTATTATTATTATTATTATTATTATTATTATTATTATTATTATTATTATTATTATTATTATTATTATTATTATTATTATTATTATTATTATTATTATTATTATTATTATTATTATTATTATTATTATTATTATTATTATTATTATTATTATTATTATTATTATTATTATTATTATTATTATTTTAAACCTTTTAGTTGGCCTATGGGCATTATTTAATACAGCAAAATCTCCACAATTAAAAATACTGTCATATTAATTCAAAATATTTACATCCCCCCTAATTTCTGTGGGAGGGGGTTTTGGCGCGTTTCCCTTCCTTCTTTGGGGGTTTGACGCAGGGAATGGACCTTCTCTCGCTGGCGGGTATACCAATGAATACATGGGGCAATTCCGAATGATACGTGTAGCTTCGATGTAGGAATCTTGCGCGGAGCTTACACAATTCCCCGTGCAGTTCGGCGCTTACAGCGTTGCCTTGTCTTCGTTCTCCAGGACCATTTCTTCTATTGTGAGATGCTGTCTGTTCTTCTTTCTTAGTTGGTTTGGCAGATGCTTCACTGAGCTGTCCTGCGACCTTGGTAAGCGTTTTAAGAAGTTCTTTGATCTCTCGAAAGAATTCTTTGTCTACTTTGGCTTCTTCTAAAACCGGATGGTTGTTGTCATTGTTTGTATTTTAACTCTTTATATAGGATCCTCTTTCTTGGGACGGATAAGGTTCTCCTTGCAGATGATTCACCGCTCCCCAATATTCTCTCCCTATTCGTTCCTTGGATTTTTCGTAGTCTTCCCTATAAAAGTTTTTATATAAATTATCTGCTACTTTCGTAATATTTTCAAGATTACTGTTGTCCGCCAAAGTTATTAAACTTTCTTGGATGTAAGATAGTAATTCATTAATAAACAATTCTTGAACGAAAGACGCATTGTTTTCCGCTAGCATATCGAACCCTTTTCTTTCTATGACGTCACGAACCATGGCTAAATAAGCTGAAGGAAGTTCTTCTCTTTTTCTTCCAGTCTTGAAAATTCCTCTGACGTGACTTCTCAGATTCGGTGCATTAGACTCTTCTATTGCAGTAATCAATTTCAGGAAGCAGCCTTCCCCCAAAGATTGTCGCGATTATATCGTGGGGAAGAACGAAAGCTAATACGCTCACGCGCTCTTTTGGATCATCTACACCATTGAGTTTAAGCACAGTTATAGTAGAATGTAACCATGTAATTATATTCCGAACATCTAATTTTGATATAGCACCTATCGGTAGACTGGTCCGTGGAGTTTCCAAGAAGGGGGAGAGACTGTGGGGGTAGCAGATCTTGATCGTAGTGGTGTATGCATTCCTTGACTTTCCTCCCCCTCCGAATTTGAATTTCCTTCTCTCCTTAGTGGAGATTTGGGGAAGAGGGAGAGGCGGCTGAAGTCTTCGCAGATGTTTTTGGGATAGTATTTGACTTTCCTCTACCCCTCGCGGTCTTGAATCGGGGGATCTTTTATTCTGGCCGGGCATAGTAACAAATTTTCTGTCTTCCTCCAGCACTTTTTTTTCTTTTACAGATGATATTAGCTGAAATGGTCCTCTTTTTTTAACGTCTAGCGACTTTTAAAGTACTAGATTCTTCACGCTATTCATTATATAATAAAGTTTGTTAGAGCTATTGTACCATCGCACTTTATCTCTTTTTTTCACAATATAGGAGTCACTTCACTTAGCACTTTTCACTATTTCCAAATATCACCACTTAGTTAAATTTTATTAGCCTCCAAATCAAAAGGGTTAAGGGGGGGCTTTGTCACTATTCTGGGCTCACTAAATCACTGTGTACAAGTCTGATCTCTTTAATTTTAACGGCCCTATTAAGAGAGTCATCTCGCAATAGAATTAATGAGATAGTTTTGGAAAAACAAAACTAGGCACTGTTTATTTTTGGTTAATGATTCTTAACGTCTATTTTACAAATTCACAAATTATTTCTTTTCAATGCTATTCAATGGATAAATGTTTTAAACTTTTAATCAGATCAATTTAGTATTTTAAATCTGACTATATTTTACTAACCTCTTGTGCCTTGCTACTATTGGCATCTAAAACCTTACTCCGGAGCCATGGGTTGTTTCAAGCCTTAAGCTCATAACAACAAATTTTTAGGCCTCCTATCGGACCAATTACAGTGCATTTTATTCAGAACTTCTCTGTATCAATATCAGAGCAATTAAGGAATCTGTAAAAAATAACGCATTGAAATCATATACGGAGTCCCACAGTCCTCACTTCAGCTCTCACATCCGCAATCCATTACTATCAATATTAGATATATATATATGTACTATACTGGCATGATACTCCATGATATATATATATATATAGATATATAACAATATAAAATGATTTTCATAATTACACGAAGGTTTCTGTACGATATATTCATATATTCTTAGATACTTTATTCAGAGGTTTATAACTAGAGTTATTAATTATAATTGGCAACTAAAGAAGTTACCGCAATAGATACCTCTGAAACTAAAGAGATAGTACAAGAAAAACTGATAAAATATGATGAATCAGTGTAGAAATTGTGTACTGGAAATGATTATTTTTTTTTTATTATTTTGCTCCAATACTACGATAGGTAGAAGACAACTAAAAAACATATATGGAATTCAGCCGTTTTTAATTTTCTTATAGGGGCTCGAGCCGACGAGTGGGAGAGAGGGGGACGTTGTTCGATACCGTAGGGAAGGGCCGGTAGAAACCCGCGAAACCCAAAATTACCAAAGGAGGCGGGGTTCGGAGGACCCTCCGGAGGGGGAAATAGTCCAACCGTTCGTATCCAGGAGGCGAGAACCCCGACTCTTTTGCAATCTTGCGTTTCCTGGCGGTATCTTTTTGTTAAAAAAAAAAAAAAATCTTTTTTCATAATATTTCATCATAACATGTAAATGATGTATATTAGTTTTCTTGTACTATCGTGGATTGAGAATATGAGAAAAAAAAATAAACAAAAGGTTAAAAATTATTTTTTTTTCATTTTCCAGTACAAATTTCATGAACGCTGATTCCATATATGTATCAGTTTTCTTGATTCGTATCTTAGTTTTACGAGATATCATGGGGTTAGACTTCATTTAGTGTTCACCACTATAATAATATTATAATTATAATACTATATTATATATATATATACCATTATAGTATATATATATATATATATATTATATAATAATATAATTATATCTATATATATATTTATATATATATAATATTATATATTATAGTAATATATATATATAATATATATACTATATATAATATAAATATACTATATATATTATTACATATAATAGTAATAATATATAGTATTTGATACTACCCAACACGGGCCAGGGCCTTTTCAATGGGAGGGGTTGGAGCCAAAAAATAAACAATACAATATATCATACGATAAGCACCAAAAACAAGAAGAATCGAAAAGCTAGGATATGCCTATAAATAAAGGAAAAGTAAAACCACCCAGTCACTTGACTCTAGTTAAACTTCCATTGACTTCAGGTTATCTCATAGCTTTCAGAAAGCTTATATAAAGCAGAGGTATGACGCGCTAGTCGGTGATGCGTGCCAACTTTATATGGCAGTCGTACTAAATGTCTACTAGGGCATACAATCTTGTGTGTGTGTGTGTGTGAGGTGAGAGTGATCTCGAAGATGAGTAAAAGAAAGAATGTACATCTGAAGATGGGATCTGTGATTCCTTGCGTAAAGAGAATAGTAAGTTATTATAGAGTGGACAGAAACAGCCACGTTAAACTGAGGCTGGTAGGCCTGGGTATTAAAGGTGTGACTGTTTCCGTTTTCACTATTTTGCTTTTTGCTCGAGGGTATTCGTTATCTTAAAATTGAGATTAGAGACTACGAAAATAGCCAGCGTAAACTAATACTCGTAGGCCTGGGATTAACGACATGACTTGTTCTCTTCTTCAACTTGTTCTCTTCTTCACCAGTCTGCATGTTTTAGGATGCTTCTTCTTCGGACTAGTCTTCTGTGGAAAGTTGTTGTTGGTCGTCGTCAGTAGGCATCTTTTGAGATGGTGGTCTTGAAGGCGATGACTATTCTTCAGCTAAGGGCTGCTCGTGTTCTGAAGACATCTTCTTGAGAGGGTGTCCTTCTGCTTGAGAGGGTGGGGTTCTGCTTGAGAGGATGTTCTTTTGCTTAAGATGGTGTTCTTTCTGCTTCTAGGTTCACTAAGAATTGTAGTTATTTCTTCTACTTTCTAACCCTCCATGACAGAATAGTATGTTAGGGTCTCACGAATACACTTCCCTTTTGCCGTTGTGAATCAAATTAGTAATTTGTACCAGTTACTTGAAGCTTTTCGCTCTGAGGATGCGTGCGCGTTTTTTCCCTTAAAGGGGCTACTCGCGGCTATATGAATTAGCAATAAGTTCGCCTATAGCCACATTCTTATATAATAATTGATTACTAAATAATATATCACACAACATATAATTATCTACAATGAAACAACATATTTTAGCCAATCTAAAGCATATAATATACTATATATATATATTATAATTATAATTATATATATATATATAATATTAGAACTTATCTCCTTTAAAAGGATGTAAACCGGATAATATATCATTTAATGCTTTCCTTCCTTTCATTTCTTTTTTCGATTATGTTTATCTAAACAACAAGTTTTACCAGTTCTCGCAGTTTTTTTTTTAAACTAAAGGAATACCCAAATTAACTCTCACGTTGTCAGACAACAATGACTTCGGAGCTCAGCCCGTTCGACATGGGGGGACTTCGTTCCCCCTCTGTCACACCGTCGGCTTGCGAGCCACCCCTCAAAAAGACATAAATAAAAAAAAAATTTATAAACCCCAAAACTTAACACATATAGAAACTGACCGATCCCTACATCAATAGAAAGCTTTCTGCCCTGGACCAAGTTTAGGTTTTACTGTCATTTCTTCGCTTTTCTTCATTTCGGCTGTGTACGCAGTTAACTGCACTCGTCTCTCTCTCTGCTCAAACGAATTAGGTATGCGATATTTCTCCGATATATATTTTGATACTCTCAGCGTGCACTGTGTGTCTATATCCATCTTTATAAGGACGACTGGGCTCATTAACAGGTGCGGCGTAGTACTACTACTTATAATATTATTATAGTATAAATATTATATATATATAATAACTATCGACAATACTATACTATATACTATAATATAATACTATATATACTACTAGTATAATTAATATATTAGCTATATTATAATTACAACTTAAAACAACTATATTGTTTTTGGTTTCATGGACAAAAAAATATTTTTATATGTTACAAAGGAGGGATCACAATCGAGTAAGACAGGTATCTCTTTTAATTTAAAGGCTTGGAAATTGTTACATTTTTTCGCTTCATTTTCGTCTTTTTTTACAACACTACTTCCGAAAAAGTAAATTAGACTTGCCCCAACCATTGCCTCTTTAACTAGAAGTACTAGTTGTAATTCCAATAAAATTAACAAATTATAAACACATTATTTTTATATATATAAAGATTATATTACCAAAAATAAAAGTACAGAATATTGCATTCAAATAAGGAAAAAGTTTTATCAGATATATTAGTTTCACATTATATCAATCTCTTTCTTTAGATATAAACTACTTTTTATTAAGACGCATTTTATGGCTAACTTCAACATATCTATATAACACTTTTAACACTAATTTAGTTGACAATCCCTTTTCGATAAGGACATTTACTATATCAATATATTAGTATAATATATTATATTGGACTATATAATATAATACTATAATATTATATATAAACTATTATATTATTTTATATATTTTACAGCGAGATATAAAAAAAAACTGGACCAGAGCAACTTTCCTCCTATTTGAGCTCCTTTTATATCGTTATATATCAGCTAATGTAAACGACCATCTTTTATTTTGCTTCATACTTATGTTCATAAAACTTATAAAACTATAAGAAAGTTTTGACTCAGTTTTGACTTTTAAGGTGGATAGTTAAATTTTAAAGATTATCGGAGGGCTTATAAAGAATTTAGATTTATTTGATATTTGTCAATGTGATTCGACTTAATTATTAATGTGAGTAATATTTAATTTGAATTTTACAAGTAAATGTTTGTGAAAAATCTCATTCCCACTGTTGTATAACAAAAATTCGAGACAAATTTAATTATATATGAGTAATACTAAAGTGTGAATTAATCGTGAGTAAAATATACGTATATATATATAGGATCATATCATAATATATATATACTATATTATATATATATACAATTATATTATAATATATATATATATAATATATATATATATTATATATATTCTAATATATATACATTATATAATAGATATATATACTATAATATATATAATATTATATATAATCGTGGCGTAGTTTAAGGCGGATAGGCCTGCATTCTTTATTTCAATCTTTCTTTATAGAACAAATTAATTAATTAAAGAAAAACAAATAAAAAAAATATAAAATATGTTTAATTATAAAAGAAACCATAAGAAAATTCTAATCTACAAATCTTAAAGAAATATAAACCCAAAAATGAGATATTTATGCTTTGCCTCTTTATCCACTGCTTAACTTTCCTACTCATATTCGCCTCACAATTAAAATAATCCGCATATAGTCCAAATTGCTAGAACATATTAAGGAGGGTCTCAGCTGTCTTTCGCTCGTTCATACTCTCCAGATGTTGCCATTACAATAGTTTCTTTTTATACATTTGCTTTGAACATGTTTCACTTAAAATTCTTAATTAGTAATCTTTTATTATTTGACAGTTATTAAATATTGATTGGAAATGAAGGTATGGATTTTGATTTATTGTTAAAAACAAACCTTTGAAATACCGAATATTGATCCAGGCTTAAGTGACATCTCATACAAAACGTTATTAAAAAACATAACCCGAAAGGAAGCTTGACGAACCAATCGACCCAGAACCTGATATGAGAAGGCCACTCTACTAAGGACCTGTGTAATTCTTTCATCCTCACACAGGTAACACCACAAACCACACGCAATAAATCAAGAACAAGAATATGGCAAATGTCAACTTACCATAATATATATATATAATATATATATTATATATATAATATAATATTTTATACATTATATATATTTATATATAATATAATAATCATATATATATTATATTACGAGCTTCTTCTATTAAAAAACGCTTCCCATTACCTTACTATGATAGCCAAGCACCATGTCACCACCCCAGCGCCAGGCTAACTATTCATTCCACCATCTTCTAACCCCCATCTTCTAACCCAATAATATATCAACCAACTTCATAATATAATACAACTATTAATATAGAGTGTATAAGTGATATATACCTATGTATTATCTTATTTACTCATGTAAATATATACGTATGCACACGATATATAATATATATATAGTATTATATATAATATATATATATATATACTATACCATATATATTATATAGTATATAATATATATATTATTATATATATATATAGTATATAGTTATAATATATGATATATATACTATATATATAGTAATAATATATATATAACTGAATATACTATATCATATTAATATATATGTACATCATATATATATAATAATATTAATTATATTATATATATATAATATATATATATTATATATATAATAATTATAATATATATATTAGAGCGTTGATAGCGCCAAGTATCAGGTACCGCATTCCAATTTTCGCCTATCCGACCCGAATTTCCATCAGGTCGCATGATTTTATTTATTCGTCTGATAGCGGCTCTAGTATTCATTTGATGAATTCATGACGACCTAATCGCTTTCTCCAACTCAAATTCTGTAAGCAGTTTTCAGGCTCGTGCCGTTGTAACCAGAGTATACCATGCTTGACCGCAGAATGAAGGAAATAAATGAAGCTGTCAGCCCTTATGCTTCGAAAACACAAAGGTGAAAGCCTGACAGGTGATTATCGGAATATAGCGATATGTTATCACTGGGAATGAATCTGTATTACTCTATCTGTAAACTGTTTGAAGTAGGTAACTAAAGACTATTAGCTCAAGAAAATCTTGTTTGTTCAGACGGCGATTCCTCTAGTTGCAACGAAAAAAGCTGTGCTAAATACTGCTATTACAAGTAAGGGACTTTCAAAGACAGAAACACTTTAGTTAGAAGAAGATAATAGATTTCAAAAATCGCAACAACGATTACGCATGTGCAATAGCAACTTCACTGGATCCTAGATACAAAAACAAATATTCTTTGATCAATTTCTTTCTGACAGAGAAAGGCTGGCAAATGAACTAGTGTTAAATAGCTTGCTAAGGCAGCAATAATCACCAGGCCAATAAAAAGGACAAAGAATTACAGAAACAGACACAAATAAAGTTGTACCGAAAACCATTCGCTGAATCCATGAACGTTTTTCAGGCTTCTAGCAGCGATGAAGGTCTTGTTCAAGTCCGTGTCAAGGAGCCTGAGTCTGAGCAAGATTAATATATATAACAAAACACTCTTGAAACTCGCGCAAAAACATCATTGTTGATGGGTGTACATACTAAAAGTTTTCACATCTGTGCAAGACACTCGCCAGGGAATACTTTCAACAAGCCCATGTAGATAGTAGAGGCGTCTTCTTATTAGAACGGATACAGTTTCTCATTTACGAAGAACGGGACTCAGAAGTTTTTAATTTTTGCAAGGATCCAATCTTGAGAATTAATTAATTTCGACAGTACAATAATTATATATAAACCTTTTCCACAATGGAGATGGGGCTTGGAAAGATTGAGTGCGGGTGCAAAAAGTTGAGGTCCAAGTCCACAATTTTGGTACACAAGGTAATATAATCATATATAGATATATATATATATATTATATATATATCACATATATATATATATAATTATATTATATACTTATATATTAATATATATATAATAATATATATCATATATTAGTATATGATATTGTTTGTGAGATAGTATGAAAATTCACTATCCGCTACACTCACTTAAATATATTACTATAATTTATATACTCAATAACTAATATATATAGTATATAATATATATAATTAATCATTTATATATATATCATACTAACACTATGGCTATATAATTGTACCACTACCCCGCTTCAAGCAGGAAAGGGCTCGCTTACAAGTACAATAATAAATTAAAAAATTTACTACTATATACTAATTATCATTTAATACTATATATATAATATATCACATATATTTTTTATTTATAGACTACCTATATATAATATATTACATATAATATATTGCCAGAAGCTCCCACCGTTACGAGGGGAACAAATATTCCATTAGTTTAGGGGACGCCTAGTTGTGGGAATTCAAATCCATTAGATTAGGTCCTAATTGGGGTTGCAAATCTTAGCTTGTTTAGGACTAAGTATGGAGCTATTCATAACTTCATTAGGATTGCGGTGTTAGTTGTCGTGGCTTATCACTTAGGCAATAGGTTATGGCCATTGGAAGATTTTAATTTATAGGTTTAATCGTTAAAGTTATTAGACAGACACAGATTTAAATTACATTATATTATCATATATTAGTATATTACTATATATATAATATATATAATATATATAAATCATATATATATATATATATATATATACTACAACTATATATATATAAATAAGAGAGAAGAGAGATTAGATAGTATATTTCAGACTATATTCAAGAACTGATAATCAATTCGAACATAATCCGAATATCAAGGGTCAGACGAAGTTCAATTTTTATCAATATATCTATATCATATAATAATAATACTACTCTTATATATACATATATATATACTACTATATAATAGTATATAATATATTATACATATACTATATTATACTATATCAAATTATAAACATTTTTTTACTTAAAATCCCTTACTATAATATTAAATATTGATATTACCAAAGTTTGCTCTCAATTAATGTCATTTGAATTTATTTTTAATTAATTATAATTACACAAATTATGCCAGTCTCCCTGATGATTATGACTGTTTTTTATATTTTATTTATTCATTTTACTTTATCATTATAATTTTTATTTTTGTTATTTATTTTTATATTATTTTAATCTAATCTTTATTTAATCATTGTTTACTATAGTTTATTATTAGAAGATCTGCTAGAAAAAACAAATGTCAAGTTTGAAGTTGCTGATTATTGTGTATTTTTCGTCATGCTTATTCTCTCTGGAGCCATCGGAATTTTTTCGACTTTCTTGGGAAACAAATCTCCCGAGGAGTTCCTTATGGGGAATAGATCTTTGAAACCCTCAATACGCTGTTGCAAGTTCTTATCCGTGCGATATGTCTACTGCGATAGTCCTCTATCCTAGGTTGGATTTTAAAAATCTATTTATATATATTATATATATAGTATATAATATATAGTACTATATTTATATTATACTGTATATTTTATACTTACTATATACCTAATATATATAATACTATACATCTTACGTTTACATACATATATAGATCTAAACTATATTTTATACCATATAAATATAATAAACATGTAGAATATGTATATATCTATACCTACAAGCGTTACCTATTATAAAGTATATATAGTGTGAATAGTGAGATCTCAACATTAGTACTTATAAATAAATAAATCACTATATATATCTATCAGGGGATTCCTCTATAATGATACGTACTCTCTCCATAATATATATGTATACTAACTAATTATATATAGTAGTTGGGACACGGTTCTTATACGACTCGCGCCACAGAGCACTGATAGCAAGCCAGACGGTGCACACGTTCTTAAAGAATCATAAGTGTGGCACTTATATTACGCACATGACTTCACCTGTATATATAATGACGTAAGCATTAGAGGCACGCAGTAATGACACGTCACAATTTTTATTTTGGTATAGGATTGAAGTTGTTCTCTGCTAGTGTCAAGTGCGCCAAGCACTACACACAAACATGAGAGCAATGGAATACGTCATCATTTGCATTGAAAGTTTATATTTTAAATTATTGTCGAGTGTTTTAATATCTTGTCTTTTTTGCTTGTCTTGTTTTGATTGTCTTGTTTGTTGGCTTGGTCTTTACGTCTTAACTTCTGACAAATATAAAAATATATATATAACATGGTATAATACTCACTAAAACGAACACCTACAGCTAAACCACTATCAACTCACACTAACACTACTCAATAAATAACAATATAACAATAAGTATATAAATATAATATGATACTATATTTATAATATATACTATTACTTACTATAATTATATTCAACTATACCAACAACATATACATACAAATAATCTCTATATATCCTTCCCACACAAAAATCCTGCTATTATATAATAAGTTAATATTATAATTATAATTATTATTATAGTATTTATAATACTTATATATACTCATATATAGTAATATATATATTTATTAATATAGTAATTATCAATATAACTTATATTATAATATTTTATTTCCCAACCAGCTAACTTTATCGTTATCTGGGGAAGGGAAGGCGGAAGGATTATTCACGGGACACGACTTTTTCGTTTGAATCTTTAAGAAATGATCTCTTTATCATTTTCTGGCTATCGTGGGCAAAGAAAATAAATATTTTATTGTTTTACGAGTTTGTGCTTAAAACTGCGTACAAATACAGTGTTTTTTTTGGAATAACGAAAATTGTTCGAAGTGGAATTTTAACAACTTACTTTTGACTTCTAGTGATTAGCTTTTAAAACACGCAAATAAACATCATTATCCGTGAAGACTACAAGTTTTTTCTCAAGAAACCTACCAAAAAACTTCAAGAAAATTACTGATAAATATTATCATATATATATATATGTAGTAGGAAGGGCTTTCCGGACCCCCGCCTGTTTTACCCCACCTGAGCAAATTGGACCCAGCCTCTTTACTGCTTTTTGGCCTTTGTAGTTTTTTTGGCCTTGATTTTTTGACCCTTCGGAGAAGGGGTGCGCCAACGGTGCGCAGACAATCGTCGTACGTATCCCTATTTTTGCCCCCATTTAGGGCAGCCCCCTTTTTTTATGTTGGTCCTTTGATATTTCTGACTTCGATATTTCCTGACCATTGATGTACCATTTTCTGACCTTGAACCGGTATCAAACGTTGTGACCGATTCTACTTGAACGATGTACGTATCTCGTCTCATACTAATCTTTGCAATCGGTTATGTCGTTCGTATCTGATCTTCGATTCTATTAATCTAGACTATTAAGACGACACACCATACGCTAAAACTACAACATACACACACACAACACATCACACCACACAACACACACCCACACACACACACCACACACCTTAGTTCATGTACTCAAGGACTATTCTTCATCCTGCTCCTTTCTGCTTCTTAGAGCTTGTCTCTTTTTTGACTCAAGCTGATTCGTCTCCTGTTCGAACATATACGTGGATCTGGGCTAAATTATATCATTATATAAACTCATCTCACACTAGCGTGTCCACTCAATCCTTACTCAGGCAAGGATATCTAACTGGCCATCTTTACCAGACAGATCACGCTGATTAGTGAAGAGAAGATTACTATTATTTTTTCAAACCAGATCCTATAATCAAGATAACATAATCAACTTACCAAATAAAACTATTGAACTGCGAATGAAAGCCAACATGAAACAAAACTTTTCCTAACCTAACATTTCTATCATATTAATATCATATACATATATAATATATACAAAGTAACATCCTTCATATGATATATAACTATTATACCGTATATCATATCATGATATAATATGCATTATATCATTATAACTACAACGTAATACTATAATATATTGAACACATCGACTATTTATATATATAATTTATCTTGAACTAAGCGCAAACATCTTGACATGGGCTTTGTAGATACAATGTAATGCGAGTAGTGTGCTTTGTGCGAGTTGCATGAGCATATGTTTGGATTAGATGAGGTTGATGCGACCACAGATCCAGTAGCCTATGTGGCTTCTTATGCCTCCATTTCATTAATGTCTTATTGTTTCCTTAATGTCTTAAGATATAGGTATATTATATATCTATATCATACATAATATACTATATACAGTTGTATATATATATCTATTACTATATTAATTTATTGGATAATACGACATTATAATAATCATTATATACTTATATAAATTATAATCGAACCCGCAGAAAAATTTGACACTCGTGGAACGTTTCATTAGAAACTATCCCAATAATCGCAACTATTAACAACCACAACAATACCAACAATACCATATATATATTATGTAATAATATATAATAATTTAATAATATAATTTTATATATAATTAAATAATAACTAATAGATACTACTGATATAGTATATATAATTATACTAATAAATAATTATAATTATATTAGTATATACATTAATTATACTTATATAATTAATAATATAAGTAGATAATTATACATTAATTATACGTCAGTATAGCCGTCTCTTCTCTCACAGTATTATTATAGGTTATAGTCAATATATGACTTCTGACACTGTATGTAGAATGTAAGTTTACAATTGATATAATTCAGAGGAATTAAACCTATTACATAATAAAAATTTGTAAAGTAAAGATTTTTACTCAAGACTCTATAGAAAGCATTCGATGCCTTTAACAAACTACTTTAAATCAGATTCACTGAAATACTACATTGCTTATAATATATATCTTATTAATATATATATATCTTAATACTAATACTTGTATTATATAGTATATATTATTTATAATATTAATCCTATTATAATATAATATATTGATTATACTATTATATATTAATATATATTATACTCTTACCAATACAAAAGTAGATAATAAAAGCATATATTGATATAGTCATACGCTAAAACTATGTTATATTTGTATTAGTAGTAAAATAGATAGATTGTTATAGATTATATTTACACTATATTATTATATATATATATATATATATTATATATATTATATAATACTATTTCTGTTATATGTATGTTCTAAAATGTTAGATAGATTTTTATATACAAACTAACAAAATAATATTTAAATTTTATTTGTTAGTAATTATTATCATAATTTATTATAATTATTATTATATTTTATTATAAGTTATTATGTGTGTGTGAATGTGAGTGTGTGTGTAGGGTAGCACGGAGCGAATTCAAGGGAACGTTCCAGTGTGCTTCTCGGTTCAATAATAATAAATATATATATATATATATATTATATATATATATATATATTATGTTTATATATATAATTAATATATATATATTAAAGACATTAAGGGATAAAAGAGAAAGTGTCTCCGCCGGGATGCCACATGGCTATCGAGACCTGTTCAGTCAGAACCCACTAAACCAAACATGCTCATGCAAATCCACAAAGCACCGTAGGGATTGTCAAAACTCAACTATTACCACAATTTGGCTTAGTCAAAAGAGTTTATATTATATGTTATATGTATATACATATATAATAGTATATACTTATTATACTTATTTATTTATACTATATATATATATACTATAAATTAATATATACTATATATATATATATAATCATATACTATATTATATTATTGTATTTTTATTTTATAATTAGATTATTTTATCATTTTATTCTTTAATCTATAATTATACATATTGTTATATATTATTCATTATCTATTATTGTCCTTCACTGGGATTCGCTATTAGACTTGATAAATAAGAATCCTTCTTCTCAGTACAATAGCGTGGATTCTGTGGAAAATGACTTATACTGCCTGCACGAATTGGCATCAGGCGGTCGTATTCTATCTGGGTTTATGTTTTGATTTATTACCAGATAGGTGGGTTAGGATTAAGCTTTTAGGGATAATTAAGTTAGTAAGAGCAGATGAAAAGGGCGGTGAAAAGTCGTAGTCATGAAAGGTTTGTGTGTGTGTTGTGTGTGTGTGTGTGTGCATGTGTGTGTACTGTGTGATTGTGTGTGTGTGTTGGTGTGTGTGTGTGTAGGTCGTGGTGTGTGCTCAAGTTATGTAGGTGTAGGTGTAGGTTTCAAGTTAGGATAGATACATAATGCGTTCAAGTTAGGATCGGTTAAACACTTTTGATACGGTATGAAGGTCAGAAATGGTATCAAGGGTCAGGATATCAAGGTCAGAAATGGTATCAAGGTCAGGATATCAAGGTCAAGAAAATATCAGCCAAAACATAATAACAAAAAAGCGGGCTAAGCCCCTTAAGGGCAAAAATAAGGGGGGAAGTACGTACGACGGGTTGCTTACGCAACCGTTGGCACCCTCCGAAGGGTGCAAAAATTCAAGGCCAAAAAAACTACAGGCCAAAAAAAGGTTCCAGGTGGGTTAAAGAGGCGGGGGCAGTTTGCTCACGGTGGATAAACAGCGGGGGCCGGAAAGCCCTTCCTACTACTAAGTTTAATTTTTTTATAGCATTATTTTTTATTATTATTATTGTGCACTTTTTCCTATTTTCACACATTTTTGACATTTAAAAAGAATTAAGATTTTGAGCACAAATATGGTACTTACTGCGTACCTAAATAGAGGTTAAAATAATTTGCGTTTTTTAAAATCATTATATATTATATATATATATTACTATATCTATATATATATATATTATATATATATTAGTATATATATTAATATATTATTTATATACTATCATTATATATATATATTATATTATATATATATATACTATATTATATATATATATAATATATATATAATATATATTAAGAGGTGTAGCGGATATCCGCATCGGCATCCGCATCATTTTTCTCATTCGCATTTCCGCATGATTTTTTTACGTGAGAGGCGGATATATAATTTATGATTATGGACTAAATGTTCCCAATTCCGCTAGCAAGATGGTTCAGACTCGTTGAAATATTAATTACTTGTTATTGTTTATACATTTTGACGAGGATGGAGAGATAAAGAACTGGACTCCCTACGCTTCGGACAACACAAAGGTGAAAGGCCTGACAGGTGATGAGAAATTGAACATTTTGAAATTGTATTCTCTTCTTTAAACCGTTTGAGAGAAACCTAAACTATTAAACTCAGAAAATTCTTGATCATGGTCAACCGGGATTCTCTAGTTGCGCGATGAAAGCTGTTGCTAATACTGCTATTAAAAAGTAAACGACTTCAAGATGCAATTGAACGTGCCAAAGGAGGAGCTTGATATAATAATTTCAATTCTGCGAAACGATTAGCATGTGCAGTAGCAACTTTTTCTGGATCCTAATCAAAATTCAAATGATACAAAATGTAGTGTTAGGTTAAAATTTATTTACGTATGCTATGTGGTAATGCTTTAAGGCAGAACATTATCACCACGTCAATAAAAAGGAGAGAATTACAGCAAAACAGACAGCAATTAAAATATGTTAACAAAACATTGCTGAATCTATTGAACGATTCTTTTTGGCTCTCGTCTAGCAGCGTGAAGAGTTATTGTTCAAAGGCTGTCAAAAGGACGACTATCATTGATCGAAGATATCGAGAGGGCTGTACACGCTTTGTAATCGAGATGAAAGATCATGGATTGAATTGGAACAACTCCGTGATAATTGTAAAGAGTTTTCCACATCTTGGCAGACTCGCTTAGGAATATCTATGCCAGCCCTTCCAACAAGATAGCTTAAGTGAGCCACCTTTTCGCGGACTGCAGGTTCATTTACGACAGAAATTTGAGAAGCAAACTCTCCTTTGAAGGGCTCCGAAGCTTTAGTTTCCGTCTTCCTTCTGAATACTATTTGAATTTCCAAGTAATATATTGTAATATAACACTTTTTCTAAAACGGCGGAGCGCTGGGAAAAGGAGATTGGTTTGTGCAAAAGAGTTTGAGTCACGTCCGCTAATCTGGTAACAAGGTAATATTATACTATATTTAATAAATATATATATATACTATACTATATATTATATATTACCTATATAATAATTACCTATATCATATATATATACTATATATATATAATTTATATAATGATTTATACTCATATATATCCTATATATGGAAAAATTGAAGTGATTAAAATTCTTAAAACTATTCGCTATCCGCCACCGCAAATCCAATCGGATAGTGAACTGATATAGCTAATCCGCACATCACGCGGATATGTGAAGAAAATCACTCACCGCTTCAATACCCTATAATAACTAATATATATTATATAATATATATATATATAATAATACATATATATCTATATATCATAATAATATTATTATATATAATATATATCATATAATATTAATATTATATCATATAAATATTACATAATATATATATATAAAATATACTTATATATTTATATATATATATAATATATATATATATATATATTATTACTTTAATATATTACTTTAATCTAGCATTAAATAATTTAATTTATTTTTATTTATTTTTACTAAAAATTTAGCTGTAAATAATACGCTTGCGCTATACAAATGATTTTGGTTAGCAAAGGAATTTTTTTTTTTTTTAAATAATATAATTATTGAGAGCTATTCAAAATCATATTATAGTAAAATAAATTACAAACTTCTAGATTTTTTAACATTATTTTATTTACATACTACACTATATATGCATAAATATTTTGTTTATTACATATTTGCTTATTTATTTTCACAATCATCTTAAAACATTTTACAGGGTGACCCAAAAATAACAGACCTCAACTTTCGATAGGCTTCATTTCTTAATTTTTTGTCGGAATTAAATGAAACTTCAGTTTTAACTAGTTACAACATCAAATTACAACATAATAGTCTTTGACCTTTTCTTCTTCATTCTAAAGCACGTGTTCGAGATGACCTCCATTTATCTCCGTGAATTTCTTGAGGCACAGCACAAAGTTGTCCAAGACGACCTTACAAGTAGACGAGGAATGGCTCTTATCTTCTCCCTGATGATTTCCTTGAGTTCAATGGTGGTCCTAGGTCTCCCTGTATACACTCGGTCCTTGAAATACTTTCAAAGAAGAAATCTGTGGGCGCTAAGGTCTGACTATGAGGTACCCATCATAATCAGTCTTGGTTGCATCACACGGACCTCCAAGTTTTCTTTCCTCTCAATCTCGGAACAGGTTGAGGTGTGAGAAGACTTGCTCCATCAATGCTTGAACAACTAACTTCGTCATAAGCGACGAGATGGAGGTCTGAACTCACTCTTGAAGGTTTGAGGACCTATAAATACTTTTCTTGGGGAACTGACGCTAGTCGCCCAGAATTCCGATAGAAGAATGGTCGATGATGCTCTGGCGAATTGTGCCCATACTGGTGCAACTTATGGCGAAAATAATACTTTCATTGGGTTGGAGTCCCAGAAGATATTATGTCTTTAATTGCACATTCCTTCAAATGGTAAGTGGCCTATCTAAAGGTCCAAAGGAGTTTAGGAATAGTCTTCTGTTCATCTCCAGTACTTGAGGTGCCGTAGATTTTCTCTGGTGTTTGTCTAAGCGCTACTAAGGGTTGCTTCGTCTATATTTGCATAATTGTAAAAAGCACACCTTATATCGTTTACTAGCGTACTCCTGAAGTTAACTGAATATACCAGAGGGACTCGACATCGCATTGGCACAAAGGCGATCTCACGAACTTTGCATGAACTGAATCTTTTTCACGCTCTCGAACCAGCACAGCTAAGGCTTCCTGGGACGTCCTGAGTGGTTTGGACGGTTTTCACTTGCTGCATTGAGGTCCTTCACGGTCCCATACTTTTCAAAGTGGTCCAGCCAGCTCTGAGTTCTGCTTTTGAATGGGGGCCTCCTCAACATTCGTAACGATGTATGAAGCTCTGATTTTCTTGAAACGAGCCAGTTTTTGTTGATAATGTTTTGACGGTAGTATATTCTTTGGTCGAACATTTCATTGAGGTCTAGTTTTTTATCAGGCGCTGCTTCTGACACATCCTGCAAAATAAGGGTGGTTAGTGAATGGTTGTAGGATATTTTTTTTTGAGGGGGGGGGGGAAACTGAAAATATTTTACTCTATTTTTCAGGTTTTAGTGGAGAAGCTTATGCATATGGAACGCAATTATGTACAATCGTTTTGGGAATTCCTTTGGCAATTCTATTTTCAATATATTTTGTATTGCCTGTCTTATATCCACTTAAACTAACAAGCGTTAACGAGGTAAGAAAAAATGTTTAAACCTATCCAAATATTACTAAAATCTAAATTCTAATTTTCATTTCATCAACGGTTTAAAATTAATATTTGTATTTTTGCTTCTCTGTGTATTTTAGATCATCATCCTTTTAGCAAATTTTCATGTTGCTATATGGTAATAAAATTAGAATATTTTAGAATTTTCGTGCCAATGGATGCAATTAAATTAAAAATGTTTTCCTAGTAGCTGGTTAATTTTGATCAAACACTTCGCAATTAATTGATAATTAGATGAAAAAAAAAGTTTGTATTGATGATCATTCATATTTCACTTTTACAATAGCAATCTCTGTGTTTTTTTTTATCACTAAAAGACTATTGTCAAATTTTAACTAAAAAAAAAAATTCTAACATTAAAAATTACAAGAACATTTTAAGATTTAAAATACAAGAGTTGCCGGAATGGCGGTTTGCTGTTGGATAGTAGATTGGTCGTATAAGTATTGATGAGATGGTTTGGTTTATCATTGTCTATATAACTCTGTTATAAATGTGTGGTTGTGCTTATTTAGTAAGGTGTTGCTTAGTTGGGAGGTGAAAAAATGACATTAAAAATATTAAAAGGGGAAGGGGAGTGTAATGATTTAACTTTATCCTGTTGTACCTTAACTTTATTTTTTTTTCATTTTGTGGTGTTGAACTAGAGTTGCTTTGGTGCAGATTTATTAGACAAAATTAAAAGTTGTTTTTTGTTTTGTGTTTTTTCAATGTTATATGGTACTGTAACAGGATATTAAACTTGAGAAGCGTAGCTCTGTGAAATTCTTACGATTTTTTGCAAACTGAGGTGAGGATGAAATCTCGATGTTGATATCGTTGGTCGAGCGCATGTAAAGTGTTTAATTTTCTCTTTGATCAGTTTGTCAAGTGAAGGGCGAGAAATAAGAAAATGCATGAGTAGAATATTAGTAAAATTTAACTCTATATTGAAGGTTGAAAGAGGATCGGTATCAAGCGGTCGTTAACATTTGATTTCTTGATGATACTCTGATTTTATAGCTTATGTATCTGTTCTGTATGTCCGTGATAGCTGTATGTATGAAAATGCTACATGCGAGATTTAAATATCGTCAGCATAAATTATTATATTTGTGTCTACGGTTTGTGGAGTTGAGAAATTAAACTGATTTCACCTTTTTCTCTTTGAACAGTACATCCATTTAAGATTCAAAAGCAGAAGACTCCATATGGTAATCTCCTTCATAAGTCTTCTGAAATTTTTAATATTTAATGGCGTTACTTTGTATGCTCCAACAATTGCTCTTTCATCTGTTACGAACCTTGATACTCTGACAAGCATCTGCTTACTTGGAATTGTTTGTACTGTTTATTCAGCATTTGTAAGTATTGCTCTGAAAATACATAAAAATAGTAAATGTGGTTTAATGAACTTATATAACAGAAGAGTAGTAATGTTTTAGGGGAAAATGTATATTACATCAAAATCTATTATTATTCATATTTATTTTAATTAAAAATTTAAATATAATATAGAAATAAAAACTATTATTTATATTAAATACAGAAAAGAATTTTTTTTCAACATTAATAAAACATATGAATATTTATCTAAAGGTAAATGTATCATGTTTTCCGATCATTATTATAGATTTCGATGCTCGTGGATAATTTCTGATATCCTTCCAAAATAACAAACTTAAACCGCTTTTAAGAACTTGGGATATTGCTAATTATATGTAATGTTTTTGACCGGGTAGCACATTCATTCCTGTTCCCCAGTTTCCCATCTTTTGGGTTTCCTCCTTCTCTTTCCTTGCTCATGTCAAGCTTTCTTCCAAATCATTTTTGAAAGGTGGTTCTCATAACAGCAACATCATCTTCCTTCTATGCCGATAGTGGTGTTCCCCGTTGCTTTGTCTTATTTCTTGCTCTATTGATTCTTTATTTAATCAACTTCTCGGTTATTTATCTAACTTTATACATTCCTATTTTGATGATTCCATACTATATCAGATAATTTAAATGTTTATTAATCTTTTAAAATTTAAATGTTTATTCATCTTTTAAATCTAGTGATGACTCTCGCCTTAGACTTTCGATCCTATCCTTGCTTAAAGAAATAAAATGGACCTCAAAGTGCGATTCCCTCAACTTTGTGAAGTTAAATTCTTTAAAACCGGTAGTATATATATATATATATATATATATATATATATATATATATATATATAAAATATATATATATAAATACATATATATTTTAAAAATAATATATTATATATATATATATATATATATATAATATATATATATATATATATATATATATATATATATTATATATATATATATATATACTATATATATATATAAAAAATAAATATATATATATATATATATTATATGGACAAAGAGTTACTTAACGCCCACCGGAAGCGGGACGCTCGGATCAAAAAAAATTTTTTACAGGTAGCATCTATGATACATAAATAGATGTTCTAGGGTCGAAATGATTTTTTTTTTTTTTTTTTTTTTTTTTTTTTTTTTTTTTTTTTTTTTTTCTATTCTAGGGGTAGAAATTAATATATATTATTTGTAAAGGTATTACACGGCAATGTAAGGGGGCCTCGAGCCGACGGGGAAGCACAGGGGGGGCGTTTTTCCATACCCCCGTAGGGGAGGGGCGGAGGAACCCCCGCGACACCCAAATACCAAAGAGCGGGGGTTCCGGAGACCCTCCCCGGAGGGGGGGAAATAGTCCTATCCCCGTCGTTCCCCGGAAGGCCGAGAGACCCGACTCCTACGCATCGTTGCGGTTACCTTGGGGATTCTTTAATTACATTTCCTTACTAAAATTTTACCAGAATTCCAAAAATGTATTCCTTTTTTCTGTTGTTGCTATTGTAGTTTTTGAGATATGATTTTTTTTTTTTTTCTTTTTTTTTTCTTTTTTTTTTTATTTCGACCCTAAAACGTCTATTTATGTATCATAGAGGCTACCTGTGAAAATTTTTTTTTTGATCCGAGCTCCCGTTCCGTGTGGGCGTTAAGTAAACTTTTACCATATATATATATATATATATATATATATATATATATATATATATATATATATATATAATTATATTATATATATATATATATATTATATATATATATATATATATATTATATATATATATATATATATATATATATATATAATAAATATATATATATTATATTAATATATATATAATATTATATATATTATATATATATATATTATAATATATTATATATATATAGTAATATTATATATATATATATATATATATATATATAATATATAATATATATATTATATATATATATATATATATTATATATATATATATATATATATATATATATATATAATATATATATATATATCATCCACCTTAGTAGTTACTGTACAGTTTACCTGCTAAGAATTCTGTGTAAATATATATACCGGGTTAGGGTTATCGTTCCTCCCTAAAACTTGGTACCCCGTCTGGTGGTGACGTAACCTCGTCGTAGACGAAGGTTACGTGGCTGTGTACCCCCTTGGGGGGTGCCGGCCCCCTAAAGATAGGAAATGACCGTAGAAGGATGAAATATGGATATTGCATAGATGAGGAAGGAGTAAGGAAGAGTCGGAGTTGGAGTACAGGGGATCCACCGTAGGGGGGTCCCCCCTGAAAAAAGAAGAAATGCACGGAATGCATAAGAGAAGTGGAGAAAAGAGTCGGAGTCAGAGAAGGAAGGTGTTGGAGTTAGCACCGTAACGCTCCACACCGCACCATACCTAGTAACGGGTAGAGTTTGCGACATGGTATCTTCCTCAAACTTGGTACCCCATCTGGTGGTAACGTAACCTCGTCGTAAACATGGTTACGTGGCTGTGTACCCCCGGAGGGGGGTGCTGGCCGCAAAACCCGGTAAATGGTCGTAGAAGGACGAAATTTGGTATAAACCTTTCCTATAAGGTAACCTCGCCGTAGACGAGGTTACCCGGCCGTGCACCCCCAGAAGGGGTGTTGGCTTTTCCAAGTAGGAAATGACCGTAGAATGATGAAATTTGGTATACACCCTTCTTATAATGTATTGTAATAGAAAATATATAACTTTCTACTATTTGTTTTTTTTTCTATTTTAACCTTTTATCAATTAGCAATGGAGAAGGAGTCAATACACCGAATTTTCAAATATATAGTTAAATAAACAAATAAACCTAGTCAATAATTTCCCCCTTCAATATTTAAATATTCATCAATAAATGTAAATAAATCCTAAAATATTTACATCCAACATTAACCCTTTAAGTCCCAAATTATGAAAAAAAATTATTATTATTTTTTTTTTAAATGAGGTAAATAGGACTCTAATAACACATTAGGTCTATTTAAAAAAAAAAAAATATTTAGTGCCAAAAAAAAATAAGACTGGAGTACCATCGGGACTTAACTCCTATTTTTGATATTTGGCACTGAAGCAATTATTTGCATAAAAATAGGGTAAATTAGTAAATAAAACATGCAAATAAGGTATAAATGAATACAGTTATGCAAATTTTTGAATTTTTATAAAAGTATAAAATATACATTTTTTTTTTTTTTTTTTTTTTTTTTTTTTTTTTTTTTTTTTTATACAGTTAACCAACACTCACGGGCCGAGTTCTTTTCAAGGAGGGGGCAGAAAATTAAAATACAAGGAAAACCCCACCAATCCCCAGCCTAAGGCAAATCTCTCAGGTGAACGCTAGACGTGGGCTTTAAAGAGAGGAAGATTAAATACAGTTGGAAAAACAGAAGACAAGTTAAGGATTTCTATTTTACAGAAGTAGCTGGCTGGAAAGAAGGCACCACAACGAACAATCTGGGGTTCTCAAATACTCACGGCAAAATTCCATGCGAGAGCATGGCACCCCTTGTATTGCGAAGGCGACGTAATGGAGGTGGAATACGAGCGGCCAACTCCCCTGAGCATCTACCGCTGTAGTACCTAAGAAAAGAGATAGTGCGCCAACGTCCCGTCGCAGAAGAGGGTCAAGAGAGTTTGAAAGAAGGGGACAGTTTTATTAGTCTCTTAAGCTTTAAGACTCAAGCCTATCCAATAGAAGGGTGGAGCCGAAGCCCCCCCCCAAATGTGAGAAGCAGTACTCCATACAAGGGCGAATAGGCCTTATATAACTGGAGCAGCTGCGGGATGAAAAAAATTCCCGCAACCTGAACAGACTCCCAGTTTCTTTGAGGCCACTTAGCAACCATTGAAATTTGAGGCTTTCCAAGACAAATTATTGTTTTATGTTAAGACCAAGAATGTTTATGTTATTCACAGGAATAAAACGTTAGAGCCGTCGAAGGAAATAGGAAGTTGGGATGGGGCCGGGGGGGAGTTGTTTTGAGAGGGAAGCATGGTCAGAGAAGTTTTGTTTTTAAAGAGTTGAATTTTTACAAGGTTGCGGTGACCCACCGCGGAATCCCCATCGTGCAGGATAGATCCGAAAGATGGAAGACGAAGAGGCACACTCTAGAAGCAAAAGAGGGAGCAGATTTGAAGTGAGTAGAAGAGTGGAGGGTTGAGTCATCGGCATAAGAGGGAACAGAGTTGAAAGTACAGCTGAGGAGATCGTTGATGAAAAGTAGGAATAAAGTTGGAGATAGAACAGAACCTTGCGGAACACCAGAGTTAACAGAAAGGAAGAATAGGTCGCTCCATCAACGAGCCCTGATCTGGAGCGATTTGAGAGAAAGCTAGACATGAGCGAGAAAAATGGAGGAAGAAACCCAAGGAAAGTGCAACCACCATTGACGCGTGCCAACCCGGTCAAAGCTTCTGAGTATGTCAAAGCGCCACCACGCAAG
>JABUQX010048273.1:60000-90000 GCA_015478945.1 Trachelipus rathkii
CGTTCCAGTGGAACCTAAAGGTTAATACAAATCCCATATTATATATATATATATATATATATATATATATATATATATATATATATATATATATATATATATATATATATATATATATATATATATATATATATATATATATATATATATATATATATATATATATATAAATCGCTTTCAAAAGATATTTTAACACTTACAGAAATATATATTTATCAATACGGAAAATCGAAAATCAAATCCTAATTAGTCACGTATATTAAAAAGACAATTGGCAAATAATTCTACCTTCTGCTAACAATTAGCAGTAATGTTCATAATAATTTTTAAACATTAATGCATGTATAAGTTTTCATCAAAGTAAAATATTCAAGAAACAGCTATTTGGTCTTTCAACAAATTTATAAATAGGTAATTTTTATTTCACTAATACCTACGATATTAAATAGTTTGTTATTTACAACTTACTCGCTTTTCAATAGGCAACGATCGCTTAGGAGAATGAACAATTAATTAAGTAACTTACAGTTTACCAGTGGTATACTTAACACCACTGCAAATCCTCAAAGACTAAATGTATTTTACAGCTTCTGTCCATTTTAGTTTATCAGCAAACCTCAATCTGTCCGATTGTCCTTTTTTCTTTTCGTTAGTTTACCAGACTGATCGCTTTTGTTACTTCATCACTTAAAGTAGTCCGCCATTGAATTTACACTTGGAAATCACATCCACGATTTGTTAGTTTTGCAACACAGGAAAATCATCTACGTGTGTATCCCCACCCTCGCTCCTGAAGTAATAACATACATTTATTCATTTATTAAATAACAAATTCCTAAAATTTCTAAAAATAAAGATTCTTAAATAATTTACTTACCGCTTAATTGCGGATTTTCAATAAACTTTCTTTTTTTCATTTAAACAAAAAACCCTTCTGTGTTTTTTCTTCCTTTAATCCTTTTCCTATTCACTGGTTTTACAGCACTCTTTAATCCAGGTTACTCCTTCTGAGACGTCTTAAAACAATCTAAACTTTTTTTTCAAAATTGTCATTTACTTCAATTTTCATTCTGGTTGGTTCTCTTATTTTACTCATTTATTCGTTCCACAACAGTATCCTCGATACAGAAGAGGTAAAGTGACACTACAACCAGTGGGTGTTAGGACTGAACCCCAATACCTTGGAAATGATCATAATGGATGAAACCTGATATAATACACCCTCCTTATAAGGTGACTTCGACGCAGCCTAGGTAACGTGACGCTACCTCTATTGAGGGATGGGACTGTGCCCCAAAACCATGGAAATGGTCGTAGAAGGACGAAACGTGGTATACACCTTTCTTATAAGGTAACTTCATCGCAGACGAAGTTACGTGGTCCTACGCTCACAAGGTGTTGGAGCTGAGCTCCAAAACATTGAAATTTAACATAGAAGGATGAAATTTGGTATACACCTTTCTTATAAGGTAACCTCGTCGCATCCGAGGTTACGTATCGCTACGTGAAATGGGTGTTGGGACTGAGCCCCAAAACCTAGGAAATTGGCGTAGAAGAATGAAATTTGGAGGGTACACAGAAGAGGAAGGATAAATAGGACTGGCGGAAGGGAACCGATGCTTGAGTTAACTCACGTTTTCTAAAGTTTGAAGACGGACATTTCTGTTTTTCAAATCTCGTTTTCTTTTTATAAACGTGAACTAAAATATATTTTTTCCTAAGTTGAAAAATTCATATATTGTTTGCTATTTTTATTTTATAAGTTTCATTTTACATTTATTCTTTGTGTTTAATTTTTTTTAATTGAAAATTTTAATTTATTTTCAAATTTTTGTTATTTTTTATTTATTTTTTAATTTATTTTTGTTTTATTTGCTTAAAATATTTTGCTTTACTAAAATTTTTATTTTTTCATGTTTTATAACGTAAAACATTTGCGTTTTTACACACCCTAAAGCAGTAAATCAGTAAATCAAACCACCCACCCCCCCCTCCCCCCCATCCATGATCTAGTGATCTATTGATCTATTAATTCAAGTCATATTTTGTATAACATAACACAAAACTTTTATTTATTTTTATTTTATTTTGTTTAAAAATATATTTTATCAAATCAGTAAATCAAAAACATCCCTCCCTACCCATTCAGATCTATTGGATCTATTGATCCACTGATCTAGTCATATTTTGTATAACATAACACAAAACTTTTATTTATTTTTATTTTATTTTGTTAAAAAATATATTTTTTACCAGAATTTTTTTTATTTTTATTTTTATAACTTGAAAAATTTGCGCTTTTACACACCCTAAACAGTAAATCAGTAAATCAAACCACCCTCCCACCCATCCATGATCTATTGATCTATTGATCTATTGATTCAAGTCATATTTTGTATAACATAACACATAACTTTTATTTATTTTTATTTTATTTGTTTAGAAAATATATATTTTTACTAAATTTTTATTCTTTTTATGTTTATAAATTAAAAAATTTGCGTTTTTACAAACCCTAAAGCAGTAAATCAAACCACCCTCCGATCCCCTCCCACCCATTCATGATCTATTGATCTATTAATCTATTAATTCAAGTCACATTTCGAGTATCATTTTGGATAAACATAACATAAAAATAAGTTCTTTATATACTGACCAACGAATATATGCTAACGTAACAAAGTATTCACATTAATAAAGCTAACATAGCATAACCTGAACTAAGAATATATTGTACAACAACAAACCTAACATACCGTACGCCCTAATAAACTGCTAACATTAACAAAGTTCCATAATTAACAACAGTAAAGTAACTAACATAGCACACAAAACGTAACCTATTCACACTTTTTCAAACATATATCTAACATATCATTGTTATTTTTACATGAACATAGTTATATTTAACAAAAATTTATCATAGTCTTACCTAATTATCATACTGACCAACGAATATACGCCAACGTAAAGTTTTCACATCAACAAAGCTAACATATCATAACCTGAACTAGAAATATAGTGTACAACGACAAAACCTATATACCTTACGCGCGAATAAACTGCTAACATTAACAAAGCTCCATACTTAACAATAGTAAAGTAACTAACATTGCATACAAAAAGTAACCTATTCACACTTTTTTCAAATATATCTCTCTAACAATCATTGTTATTTTTACATTAATATAGTAATATTTAACAAATATTTATCATAACCTTACCTAATTATCATACTGACAAACGAATATATGCTTAACGTAACAAAGTTTTCGCATCAATTAAGCTAACGTATCTTAACCTGTACTAAGAATATAATGTTCAACGATAAACCTAACTTACCTTAAGCACGAATAAACTGTAAACATTAACAAAGTTCCATACTTAACAACAGTAAAGTAGCTAACATAGCATACAGAACGTAACCTATTCACACTTTTTCAAACATATCTCTAACATACCATTGTCGTTTTTACATTAACATAGTAATATTCAACAAATATTTATCATAGTCTTACCTAATTATCATACTGACCAACGAATATATGCTAACGTAACAAAGTTTTCACACCAATAAAGTTAACATATCATAACCTGAACTAAGAACATAATGTACAACTACAAACCTAACATACCTCACGTATGAAAAATCTGCTAACATTCACAAAGTTCCCTATTTATCAAAGGTAAAGTAGCTAACAGTGCATAAAAAACTTAATCTATCCCAACTTTTCCAATATATCATCAGCATCTAAAGCAGTATTTTCTAACAAAATCCCTTAACAAAGTGTCTAATCTATCAAAGATTCCAGCATCTTGAACTTGTACGTAAGGTATGTTATTCAAAGATGTTTGTGCAATAAACGCAACAATTATTTGTATATTTCAGATGGTCCTAAGTGGGTTTGAACCCTTACCCTTGAGATATGTTATGTTCATAGTTTATATAGAGGTATGTTATGTTCATAGTTTAGGTGATATTATGTTAGCTTTACGGATGTTAAAACTTTGTTATGCTAGCGTTTATTCATCGTTCAATATGTTAGTTAGGTTATGATATGACAAATATTACTATGGTAATATTAAATTAACATTGATATGACACAGATATGATACAAAATGGGAGATAAGCTCAGTTTTATGGTCAATGTTAGTTACATACCGTTGATAAGCAAAAAACTTTGTTAATGAAAACTGTTTATTCGTAAGTTAGGTATGTTATGTTCTTAGTTCAAGTTAGCATTTATTAGTTTATCAGCGCGATAGTTAGGTTATGATAAATTTTTGTTAAGTTTTGTTAAATATTACTATACATATGTAAAAATAGCATTGTTATGTTGGAAAAGGGGATAGATTGAGTTTTGTATGCAATGTTAGCTACTTTACCTTCGTTAATAAGTAGGGAACTTTGTTAATGTTAGCAGATTATTCATACACAAGGTATGTTAGGTTTGTTGTTGTTTTACATTATGTTCTTAGTTCAAGTCAGCATTTATTAGTTTGTCAGGGCGATTGTTAGGTTAGTTTATGATAAATTTTTGTTGAGTATTGTTAAATATTACTATGACAATGTAAAATTAGCATTGATATGTTGGAAAAGTGAGGTTAGATTTAGTTTTTATGTAATGTGAGCTACTTTACCTTTGATAAGTAGGGAAATGTTAGAAGATTATTCATACGTATGGTATGTTAGGTTTGCTATTTTACATTATGTCCTTATTTCAGGTTCTGCTATGTTAGCTTTATTGGTTAGGTTGCTAACTTTGTTAATGATAATGGTTTATTCGTGCGCTGGGGGCGTTAAGTATGTTATGAGTTTAGTTTAGCTTTACTGAGTATAAAACTTTGTTATGTTTGCAATTATTCGTTGGGCTGCATGATAGTTAGGTAAGGTTATGATAAATTTTTGTTAAATATTATTATGTTAATGTAAAATTAACATTGATATGTTAGAAAAGTGGTGTTAGATTGAGTTTTCAGATAGATAGGATCTTGGTATGTTATTTGGATATTTAATAATTCATCCTTGGTCGTAAAAGCGTTTTATTCTAATCTAGTGAAATTTGGGAATAGCGGTTATACTGATGATTTGGCAACATCGCTTTGTTTTTATTGTAAAACTTATGAAATAATTTTGGTTGTCTATGTGATAGCTATGCTAGACTAAGTTTAATTTCTGTTACGTTTTTTTAAATATTACTATGGCAATGTTAAATTAACACTGATTTGTTAGAGAAATGATAAGTTTTGTTAGATATTACAGTGTTATCTGGTGATGATGGGCTAGAAACGTGGGTTAGGTTAAGTTTTTGCTGAGTAATGTTAGGTTTGGCCGAGAATTTTGCTAATGTCTACGTTTATTCATAGTTCAAAATGATGTTATATTTGATATGCATGGCACTTTGATGAAGATAATTTCAATTCATAGTTCAAGATGCTGGTATCTTTGATAGATTGGACACTTTGTTAAGGGATTTTGCTAGATAATACTGCTTTAGATGCTGATGATATGTTGGAAAAGTGGGGATAGATTGAGTTTGGTATGCACTGTTAGCTATTTTACCTTTGATAAGTAGGGAACTTTGTGAATGTTAGCAGATTATTCTTACGTGAGGTATGTTAATTTTGTCGTTGTACATTATATTCTTAGTTCAGATTATAGATAATGTTTAGCTTTGTTGATGTGAAAACTTTGTTAGTGTGTTAGTTAGGTTAGGGGATTATGATATTTAGCTAAGGTTATGATAAAGTTTTGTTTAAATATTACATGGCTAATGTAAAATTAAACTGGTATGAATAGAGATATGTTTTGAAACAAATGTGAATGGTTACGTTCTGTATGTTATGTTAGTTACTTTACTGTTGTTAAGTATGGAATTTTTTTTAATGTTAGCAGATTATTCTTACGTGAGGTATGTTAATTTTGTCGTTGTACATTATATTCTTAGTTCAGATTATAATATGTTAGCTTTGTTGATGTGAAAACTTTGTTACGTTAGTATATATTCGTTGGTCAGTATGATTTTTAGCTAAGGTTATGATAAAGTTTTGTTAAATATTACTATGCTAATGTAAAATTAAAATGGTATGATAGAGATATGTTTGAAAAAATGTGAATAGGTTACGTTCTGTATGTTATGTTAGTTACTTTACTGTTGTTAAGTATGGAATTTTTTTTAATGTTGACAGTTTGTTCGTGCTTAAGGTAAGTTAGGTTTGTTGTTGTAAATTATATTCTTAGTTCAGGTTATGATATGTTAGTTTTATCGATGTGAAACTTTGTTACGTTAGCATATATTCGTTGTTCAGTATGGTAATTAGGTAAGGTTATGATAAATTTTTGTTAAATATTACCATGTTAATGTATAAGTGACAATGGTATGTTAGAGATATGTTTGAAAAAGTGTGAATAGGTTACGTTCTGTATGCTATGTTAGTTACTTTACTGTTGTTAAGTATGGCACTTTGTTAATAATGGCAGGTTATTCATGCTTAAGGTATGTTAGATTTGTCGTTGTACATTATATTCTTAGTTCAGGTTATGCTATGTTAGATTTATTTATGTGAATACTTTGTTAGTTTAGCATATATTCGTTGGTCAGTATATAAAGAACTTGTTTTAATGTTATTTCTATCCAAAATGTTACTCGAAATGTGACTTGAATCAATAGATCAATAGATCAATAAATCATGAATGGGTTGGAGGGGAGCCGAGGGTGGCTTGATTTATTGATCTACTGCTTTAGGGTGTATAAAAACGCAAATTTTTTAAGGTATAAACATAAAAAGAATAAAAATTTAGTAAAAATATATATCTTTTAAACATAAAATAAAAATAAATAAAGGTTTTGTGTTATGTTATTCAAAATATTACTTGAATCAATAGATCAATTGATCAATAGATCATGGATGGATGGGAGGGGAGGGATGGGCGGTTTGATTTACTGATTTACTGCTTTAGGGTGTGTAAAAACGCAAATTTTTTAAGTTATAAACATAAAAATAATAACAGTTTGGGTAAAAAATATATTTTTAAACAAAATAAAGTAAAAATAAATAAATGTTCTGTGTTATGTTATACAAAATATGACTTGAATCAATTGATCAATAGATCAATAAATCAATAGATCAATAAATCAATAGATCAATAGATCATAGATGGGTGGGAGGGGAGGGGTGGGTGGTTTGATTTACTGATTTACTGCTTTAGGATGTGTAAAAGCGGAAATTTTTTACGTTATAGAACATGAAAAGGTTAAAAATTTCAGGAAATACAAAATGTTTTAAGCAAATTAAATAAAAATAAATTAAAAAATAAATGAAAAATAATAAAAATTTGAAAATAAATTAAATATTTAAATTAAAAAAATTAAACATAAAGAATAAATGTAAAATGAAACTTATAAATAAAAATAGCAAACAATATAAACATGCTTCAACTTAGGAAAAAATATATTTTAGTTGACGTTTATTAAAAGAAAACGAGATTTGAAAATAGAAATGTCAGTCTTCAACCTTTATTAAACGGGTTATCTTTGTAAGATGCATCCGTGCTCTTCCGCCAATACTATTTATCCTTCCTCTTCTGTGTACTCCAAATTTCATCCTTCTATGCCAATTTCCAAGGTTTTGGGGCTTTGCCCCAACACCCAAAAGGAGTAGAGACACGTAACATTAGCTGCGACGAGATTACCTTATAAGAAAGGTGTCTACCAAATTTCATCCTTCTATGTTAATTTTCAATGTTTTGGGGCTCAGCCCCATCCCTCAGTAGGCGTTACGTCACGTTACCTCGGCTGCGTCGAGGTCACCTTATAAGAAGGGTGTATACCAGGCTTCATCCTTCTATGATCATTTCCAAGGTATTGGGGCTCAGCCCAAACACTCAGTGGGCGTAGTGTCACTTTACTTCTTTTGTATCAAGGATGCATTATAAGAAGGGTGTATACCAAATTTCATCATTCTAAGGTCATTTCCTACTTGGAGGGGTCAGCACCCCCTTCTTGAGGGTACACGGCCGAGTAACCTCGTCTACGACGATGTTACCTTATAAGAAGGGTTTATACCAAATTTCATCTTTCTACGACAATTTTACGGGTTTTGGGGCCAGCACCCCCCCTCCGAGGGGTGGTCTGCCACGTAACCTCGTCTACGACGAGGTTACATCACCATCAGTTGGGGTGTCAAGTTTGAGGAAGATACCATGTCGCAAACTCTACCAGTTACTAGATATGGTGCGTTGCAGTGTGGAGCGGTGAGATGCCAACTCCGACTCCTCTGACTCGGACTCCTTCTCTGACTCCTTCCTTCTCTGACTCCAACTCCCGACTACTTTCTCCACTTCTCTTATATATTCCGTGCAGTTCTTCTTTTTTCAGGCTGGACCCCTCTCAAGGGGGGTCCCCTGTACTCCGACTCCTCCTTACTCCTTCCTCATCTATACAATATCCAAATTTCATCCTTCTACGGTCATTTCCTATTTTTAGGGACCGGCACCCCCTCTGTTTGGTACACGGCCGCGTATCGTCGTCTACGACGAGGTTACGTCACCACCAGACTATATATTTACACATATTTTTAGCAGGCAAACTGTACAGTAACTACTCACCTTCCCTTCCAAACCGGGGGTAAGGTGCGTTACATGCACCTGAAACAGAAAAAGTAGTAGAAGATCATAACGCAAGTCGAAAAGAAAGCCCAGCCTTACCGCCCCTTTATATCCGTAAGTGAGAACTCGTCACAGTCAGAAAAATCCACCCTAGAGCTTCATATATATATATATATATATATAATATTATATATATAATATAATAATGTATATATATATATATATATAATATATATATATATATATATATATATATATAAAGGTAGTCAAAAGGTTCAGTATTATTATATATATATATATATATATCAGAGGCGACTCCTGCACTCGTGCTACTTGTGCTCAGCACGAGTTAACATTATAGAAACGATCTATTTTTGTAAATTTCATATGTTACGATAAAATTTTTACTTATTCCTTTGAATTTGCGGACATTAATATAATATAAAGATTAGTAAAATTTTGATAAAAATATAAGAATAACTCCTATTAAATAACGCTTTTAACCCATTAAAAATGGCGGCAGCTCATGCCCAAATCGGATGGCGGGGACCGGATCGTGTCTGAATTTACAGTACAAAAAATGTGTTTAATAAAATACTTTGTTTATACAATAATATGTTTAAATTCTATACTTTATATAATAATATTTTTAAACAAATAATATTTAATAAAGATAAAATTAAAAAAATTATAATAACATCTTAAAAATAACAGCTTTAGTATTATTATAGTTTTGGTATTATTATAATATTATAAATATTATCGTTAACGCATGAAACATACTATAGAAAACGTTTTACATAAAAAAACGTTTTAGCAGGAATCTCTCAAGTATTTAATATATATATATATATAATATATTATATAGTATATATATATATATATATATATATATATAATATTATATAATATATAATATATATTATATATATATATATATATATTTATATTATTATATAACTAGAGAGAGAGAGAGGAGAGAGAGAGAGAGAGAGAGAGAGAGAGAGAGAGAGAGAGAGAGAGAGAGAGAGAGAGAGAGAGAGAGAGAGAGAGAGAGAGAGAGAGAGAGAGAGAGAGAGAAGGAACAGAGAAGGGTTTGCTATCAAATCTCTCAAACACCTGAGTTTCGGTTAAAATAAGAGATCAGATTTAAGTGGGAAGAGGTGATGCTCAATAGATTGAAAATTAGAGAGGAAACCGCGAAGGTTTTGGAAATTATTGAAGAAAGAAAACCGTGAATCAAAACAGATCAGCAATTCAGCGACTGGGCCAACTCCGCCACTGGAGACCGGCAACTTTCAAATTGTGGTGGGTAGGGACAGTTTTGAGGCTATTTTTGGCCTTTCAAAGGCTAGTCGAGTAAACACCATATTTAAAAAAAAAAAAAAATAAAGTATTGTCTTTAATAATATTTATGGCATGTGAACAAAGGAGGGTTTACTCCAGTCTAAGAAGAATGTGGAGATCAGCGCAAAATATTGAAGTGAGATGAATAAAATGTACTGTAGCTCCATTCTGTTGATAAAAGAAGTTCTGTTGTCGACGTATGGGAACATCCTCAAGGTAGTCAGACAAGAAGGTCTGCAGAAATTCTAAATAGGTTTCACAGTGACATTATCATTAAAGTAGTATAGGTTAATGATTTCCATCTCCCAGAGTAGTAGGAGACCCATTTCGGACGTAAATGACCTTGACCACCAACGCTGATTTTACCTGACCTTGACCTTTTTGGCCTTGACCTTGACCTTTTTAGCGCAAATTTTTACCTGGCCTTGACCTTTTTCTGACCGCGACCTTTTTGGCCTTGACCTTTTTGGGCAACCTAATTTTTTTAGACCCATAATTTTTTGGGCCCTGACCTTTTTGGCCTTACCTTTTTTTTGAGAACCCAAATTTTTTTGAGAACCCAAATTTTTTGGACCCAAATATTTTTTGAGAACCCAATATTTTTTGAGAACCCAAAATTTTTTGAGAACGCCCAAATTTTTTGAAGACCCAATTTTTTTGAAGTAACGAACCAAATTTTGAAGAACCAATGTTTTGGCACCCTAATTTTTTTTTGGCAACCCTAATTCTTTCTGGCCACCCAATTTTTTGGCATCCTATATTTTTTCGGCAAACCCTAATTTTTCTTTCGGCAAACCTAATTTTTGCAACCCCTTCGCAGAAGGGTTGCGCCAAACGGTTGGGTAAGCAACCGTTGTACGTACCCACCCAAATTTTTTCGACCACCCTTTGGTCTCCATGGGTCAATCTTGGCCCACCCTAATTTTTGGCCATCCTTTAGGGCTTAGCCCTATTTTTTGATATCCTTTTACCTTTTTTCTCTGACCTTTTCTCCCAAAGCTTGCCAGAATACATGGGTCAATTCTTGGCCCACGGTATAATTTTTTTGGCCTTCCTTTAAGGGCTTAGCCCTTTTTGATGTCCTTAACTTGTTGACCATTGATTTTCGCGCTTGACTTTGCCAGACTTCCATGAGCCTACCACCCAGCCTCCCACATAGCCATACACCAGCCTACCATAGACTACACCAGCCTATCAATGTTTCCCCAGCCTACACACCTAGCCTCACCTAGCTACACTACACTAGTCCACCACTCTCTCACATAGGCCTACACCTACACCTAGCCTCCACTCAGCCCTTCCCCTAGCCTACACCTACACCGTACACCTAGACTCCCAGCTTCACCTAGGTACACTACGCCCTTACAACATCTTTGATGGCACTATCTTGATGCGTTTCATCTTTGAACTGCTCAACCTTTGATGAATGCCCTTGAAGGTTCAGCATTAATTGATGATCAATTTTTTGTGACGTCATCTTTGTGGTTTCATCGGTTTGATGACCTCAGATTTATTGAGGATCTCACGTACAATTCTTGATGATTCAGTACATTTTCGATGGTTCCTATCACCGTAAGAGTATTAGTGATGTTTCTATTAGTATTCTATGATATTAGATAAGTGCCAGGTGCCAGTGCAGTGGACTGCAATGAGTGCCAATGAGTGGCCAAGTGATGCCATGAAGTGCCAAGTGACGGCACATATGTGCAAGCTGAGTGCACATAGTGCCACCTGAGTGCTCACTTTTTCAAGCCTTTTCCTAACTCCCTGAGCCTAGACTAGCCATAATAGGTGTTCTAACCCTAGGTTATAAGTATGAGGAATCGATTGGTGTATATTTACACAAGCTCGCTAGAATGCTTTCCTATCTAAGTTTAGTATTTTTTAATAACACTTATAAGCACTTACACTCGCACATACGGCCACTTTACACTAGCCATATAACCACTTACACTCAAACACGCCCAGGTACATACACTACACTCCACGACAACTCGAAGCTCATTTTGTTGCCCTCATCTTTGATGACTCATCTCTTGATGACCTCATCTTTGATACCATCTATATTGATGATACTCATCTTTGATGACCTCATCTTTGAGACCATCCTAGTTCATAAGCGTACCATCAGGGCGCCGCATGCGCCCTCCGCGAAGGCTGACAACCCCGCACACCGCAGGTGTGTCTCGCCGCGTCCCCGCCCCCGGTTCCCGCCGCCGCGCGTGGCGCCCGCGGCGCAATATTCCCCGCCCGCCGCGTGCGCCCGCAGGCGGCAAATTTCCCGCGCGAATGAACAAATAATCATATTATACGTCACGAAGTCCATTCATTTCTTATTTCAACTTAAAACCATTTCAAAGAATTTCTTTCAAATATACTATGAGTCATTCATTTTTATTTCAAACTTAAACATTTTTATTAAAACATTTCGCGAACTGAAAACTGTAACTCCATTACCAGACTATTCATTTAACCACATTTGTATTAACATTAGTTTTTTACTTAACTACTGTTTTAAAACTTAATACTTTTTTAATTTTATAAATCTGTTTAAAAATTGTATGTAAGAAGAAAAAATCCCAGAGTGATCTGACTATATAACATTTTATTTTAACTGCTTTAACTCCATATTTACAAATTACATACTTAAAGCAGTCAATCAGTAAATCAAGTGAGAGGTGTTACCTAACACCTAGGGGCTTAGTATGCCTTTGTTTTTCTGCTTTACTGCTTAACTTTCTGCTTAATACTGCCTTTAACTTTCTGCTTTACTGTTTAAACTTTCTGCTTTACTGTTTTATAACATCTTCTGCTTTACTGCTTTAACTCATGTTTTACTGCTTTATCTCATATGTTTTACTGCTTAACTCATATATTTTATTAACATTACATACCTTAAAGCAGTAAATCAGTAATCAATAGAGGTGTTACATAGCAACAAAGGGATTAGTAGCCTTTTGTTTTACTGTTTTACTGCTTTATATCTATTGTAAACAGCGCTCGCTCATCTGTTCTTACTGCTTTAGCTCATATATTTTTAATCATTCACATACCTTCATAAGCAGTAAAGTCAAGTAAATCAATAGACGGTGTGATAACGACAAGGGGGGTTAGTTGGCTTTTTGTTTTCACTGGTTTACTCGCTTTAACTCATGTTTTACTGCTTTAATACTTTCTGCTTTACTGCTTAACTTTCTGCCTGCTTTCACTTTCTGCTTTACTGCTTTATCATAATGTATTAACATTCTTATGTTTTTTTTTTGTACCATAGCTTTTTACTTATTTATTCATTATTTTTATTTATTTTATTTATTATCTTTTATTATTTTTATTATTTTATTTTTTCTTTTTTTAATTATTATAGCTTTCAAAGTACTAAAAACTCTGTTTAATTATTTAGAACACACACACACACACACACACACACACACACACACTTACACTTATAACACACATTCACTATGACACTTTATACCACTTCGATATGACACTTACATTTACCCTAGACACTTACATTTACCCATAGACAACGTGGTCACATCACACACACACAAACCACACACACACACACCACACACACCACACACACACACCACAACACACACAACACTTATACACACATCACTATGAAACTTATACACACAGTCACTTATGACATACATTTACCCTAGAACACTTACATTTACACTTACACACCCAAACACCACACACACCACACAGATTTACTTACCCTCACACACAGATTTACTTACACACATAAAAATTAATTACACACACACACCGATTTACTTACAATCGCTCTCTGGTTCCTACCCATCTCACACACACCTCACAATTAACACAACACACACACATCCACACACACACACACACAGCACACACGCACACTCACTTCCACATATAACGTATAATTTATTTAAACATTTTATGTTTTTATTAAACACGTACATTTATATTACTCATTAAATATAACTAAAATTTTTCAAAGTTTCTTATAAACTTCTTATAATAAAATCAATCATTATCTTATGGAACAATAGAATTATTATTAACTGTTTAATACTGTTGTTTATAAATTTTATACACACTATCAGTTTTAAAAATAACTTTTTCTAAATTTTTTGAAATTTTATTAAAAACATATATTTTTACGTACCTAAAGCAATAATCAGTAAATCAGTAAGGTCAGCCCTACCCTCTACACCAAGCTTTGCCACGTTTTGTTCTCTATTGACTTACTGCTTTTACATCATCTTTAGCCATGTAATAAGTTAAAAATACAAAATAAGTTCTCTCTCGCTAACAATACATGTATTTATTTTAAAATCTTTCTAAGTTTCTTAATTTAAAATAACAGATTATTCACTTACATTTATATTATTCGGTCGATGTTAACTATAAAATATTTCATAAGTTTTTTTTAAATAATTCGATTTCTTTATTATTATTATTATTATTATCATATGTTACTCCACTTATGTGACGTCATAAACACAGACATACCCGCACTCCTTTACAGATACGTAACTGACCTTTCTCTGTAAAAATGTGTTGAATAACTACTTTAGACGGTCTATAATTAGGATATCTTTTGTAGCCCGGTGCGAATTTAGGCCTAATTCCAGGTCAAACATATATTTCAAACTGACCTTTTCTGTAAAATGTGGTGCAATAACTACGTAGGCCTAAATTTAGGTCTAAAGTAGGATAAGCCTTTTTGTATCCCAGGTTGATTTAAGCCTATACCATGTCAAAAGGTAATTCCAGTAATTGACAAGAATCATTGTTATTATTAATATTTTTATAAATATTTTCAAACTGAAACATGCTGGATCGGAAGATCCTTAAGCAGGTAAGGAAGGAAATGTTTTCCTTACTTGTGATTGGTCGGGAGTAATCCCTTATGCTCTATAAACTGCCCTCATCTGTGATTGGATGAAAATTATCTTTGTTCTTTAAACTTGTATTGAGCAGGTGTGTGTTTTTTTTTTAGACCCCAACTCATTTTAAAATCAATAGTCATTTTAGGCTGTTATAGCGGTGCCCCAAGTTATCTGATTTTGTATTAAAGTGTTTTAATTTTTACCTAGTGTATATCATGATTTTATAATGAAATACTTACGATTGAGATAATTATTAATTTCACTAGAATAGATAATAATTAATCCACTAGTTTTATAGTAGATCACGTGAAGCAAACGCAAGCGCGCCCGCAGCGCGATCCCGGTGCGGACCGACGATGAACCCCGCCGGGTAATATACTACCGCCGGTCGCGAAAATATGGGAGCGTTTGTAAGAATTTCAAAAGTGGTAAAGGGCATACGTCTACTGAGGTTGATATCTTTGGGACACCGTCATTCATAATGTATAATATTTAGTTTGTGTACTGTATTCAAGGTATAATTTAAGAACCTTATAACTGTGTTTCAAGCGCATTAGTTTATTTAAAGTCTTGGTATATCAGTGTTTATTACAAACCAAGGGAGATATTCTCGATTGTTGCCGAATGCATACAACATCTGATATAGAAGACTTGTATGACTTACATACTTCGATGTATTTTGAAGTATAATAATATGAATACCAATACTGGAAACCATAACAGCAGAAATTACGCGTTTGTACAAGGAGGGAAGTATTGCATGTTACACGCATTGTGTATTTAAATTAAATTAATCTGTAAATTATCGTAATAATATTTTTGATAAACTAACTTTTTTCATACTTAATACATAGAGAAGATTTAAAACTCGTAAAGACATACCTTGGAAAAGGGAGGGAATGGGATTACTTCTCTACATTGAACTCTAACGTCGTATGTAGGTTAGCTTTAAGGCATCATAAACACTTGTTTACATTCCTTAAAGTAATAAGATCTTAAAGGCATACCAAAAGAGAACATAGCCAGTCCAACAACCCTGACTATCTTTGTTGCTATTTCCTCAAGAATTATAACTTTTAGGATATATAAAACAAAACTGTTTTTTCCTACAAAACAAATTTTCTTTGTCAGAAACTAATGTTTTTCAAGAAACTTCACCAGTGAAACGGAATTTTTATAAATAAAGATTAAAAATATTTCAATTCTGACCACAAAACCAGTCATAATATAGGAAACGGTATATTTGAAATACAAAATGATGTAATGAAATTACAACGGCATATCATAAAGCGAATATTTTCGCGACCGCGTAGTAATATTACGCCGGAGGGTTCATGCGTCGGTTCCCGCACCGGGTCGCGCTTGCGGGCGTCTTGCGTTTTGCTTCACGTGATCAACTATAAATCTAGTGAATTAATTATTAATTTCACTAGAATAGATATTATTCCTCAATGTAAGTATTTTTTATAAATATGATATACACTTAGTAAAAATAAAACACTTTTTAATACAATCAGATAACTTGTGCACCGCTTTAACAGCTAAAATGACTATGATTTAAAGATGGGTTGGGTCTAAAATAATAAAACACCTGCCAAAATACAAGTTTAAAGATAACAAAGTTAATTCTCGACAATCACATACGAGTCTATAGAGATAAGGATTACTCCGACCAAATCACAAGTAAGGAAAACATTTTCCTTCTTACCTGCTAAAGGATCTTACCGATCCAGCATGTTTCATTTGAAATAATATTTATAAAATATAATAATAACAGATTCTTGTCATACTGGTAATACCTTTTGGACCTGTATTAGGGCTTAAATCAACCTGGGATACAAAAAGGCTAGCCTAAAATTTTAGACCTAATTTAGCCTAACGTACGTTATTGCACTCACATTTTAATCAGGAAAAAAAGGTTCAGTTTGAAATATATTTTGCGCTGGAATTAGGCCTAATCGCACCGGGCTACCAAAAAGGATTATCCAAATTTAGACCTAAAAGTAGTTATTTCAACACTTTTACAGAGAGAGTCAGTTCGATCTGTAAGGAGTGGCGGTTGTTGGTGTTTTCCCTCGTGATGTGATTGTCAATGACATAGATAAGAATAATAAAATAATAAAGAATAATCCGAAATTATTTAAAGAAACTTTGAAATATTTTAAGTTAACATCGAACGAATAATTATAAATGTAAGTGAATAATTGTTATTTTTAAAATAAGAACTTAGAAAGATTAATAAAATACATGTTATGTTTACAGAGAGATGAACTTATTTTGTTATTTTATCACTTTACTTACACTGGCAGATGATGTAAAAGCAGTAATCAATTAGAACCAAATCGGTGGCATAGCTTGGTGTAAGGGCTGGGGCTGACTTACTGATTTACTGATTTATTGCTTTAAGGTACGTAAATATATGTTTTTTAATAAAATTCAAAAATTTTTAGTAAAAGTTATTTTAAACTTGATAGTTATAAAATTATAACACAAAAAGTATTAACAGTTAATAATAAATTCTTTGTTCAGAGAAGATGATGATTTATTATAGAAGTTTAAGAAACTTCTAATAAAATTTTAGTTATATTTTTACATTATTAAATTCTTAATTATTTATTACATATCATATGTTTTTTAATAAATTATCGTTATATGTGAAGTGAGTGTGCGTGTGTGTGTGTGTGTGTGTGGTTGGTGTGTGTGTGTGTGTGTGTGTGGTGTGTGGTGTGTAAGTAAATCTGTGTGTGAGTGTAAGCAATCGGTGTGTGTGTGTAAGTAAATCTGTGTGTGTAAGTAAATCTGTGTGTGAGTGTAAAGTAAATCTGTGTGTGTGTGTTGTGTGGTGTGTATAAGTGTAATGTAAGTGTCTATGGGTAAATGTAATGTGTCATAGTGAATGTGTGTAAAAGTGTCCATAGTGAATGTGTGTATAAATGTAAGTGTGTGTTGTGTGTGTGTGTTGTGTGGTGTTGTGTGTGTGTGTGGTGTGTGTGTGACCACGTGTGTTAAGTGTTAATGTAAGTGTCTATGGGTAAATGTAAGTGATCATAGTGAATGTGTGTATAAGTTCCATAGTGTATGTATGAAGTGTAAGTGTGTGGTGTGTGTGGTGTGTGTGTGCGTGTGTGTGTGGTGCTGTGTTTCTAAATAATAATAACAATAGGCATGACGTAAATAACACTAAGTATAATAATAAAGAATACAAATAAAATATATGAAAATAAAAAAAAGAATAACAAATAAAAAAAAATGATAAAGAAAATAAGATCAAAAGTAAAATTAAAACAAAATAAAAACATAATGTTAAATCAATATATGAGTTAAAGCGAGTAAAGCAAAAGTTAAAACAGTAAAGCAGAAATTTAAAGCAGTAAAGCAGAAAGTTAAAGCAGTAAAACATGAGTTAAAGCAGTAAAGCAGTAAAACAAAAAGCATACTAATCCCCCCTTGGTGTTAGGTCACACCTCTATTGATTTACTGATTACTGCTTTAAGGTATGTAATTGTTAATAAATATATGTTAAAGCAGTAAAACATATAGGTTTAAAGCAGTAAAATACATGAGTTAAAGCAGTTAAAGCAGAAAGTAAAAAGTAAAGAGAAAGTTAAAGCAGTAAAGCTGAAAGTTAAAGCAGTAAAGCGAAAGTTAAAGCAGTAAAGGCTAGAAAACAAAAGGATACTAATCCCTTAGGTGTTTGGTAAAGGCTGATTGATTTACTGATTTACTGCTTTAAGGTATGTAAATGTTAATAAAATATGTGAGTTAAAGCAGTAAATAATGATATTATATCAGACACTCTGGATTTTTTCTTCTTACATACAATTTTTTAAAATTTATCAAATTAAAAAAGTATTAAGTAAAAGTATTAAGTAAAAAATAATGTAAATATTTATGTGTTAAATAATAGGTCCTGTATGAGTTACAGTTTTAGGTTCGCGAAAATGTTTTTTAATAAAAATGTTTAAGTATGAAATAAAAATGAATGACTCATAGTATATTTGAAAAGAAATTCTTTGAAATGTTTAAGTATGAAATAAAACCATGAAGACTCGTTAGTTAATATTATTAATTTTTCATTCGCGCGGGACTTTTGCGCCGGCGGCGGTAATATTGCGCTTGCGGGCGCACGCGGTGGGCGGGAACCGCGGTGGGCGGGGAGCGGCGGGACGCACTGCGGTGCGGGGTAGTCAGCTTCTCGCGCGAGGGCGATGCGGCGCCCTATCGGTACGGCTTATGACTAGGGCGAAGGCAAAAGATGAGTCATCAAAGAAGAACCATCAAAATTAAGATGGGTACAAAGATGACGTCATCAAAGCTGAGTCATCAAAGATGAGGCAATAAGTGTAAGTAAATCGGTGTGTGAGTGTAAGTGTAGATGTACCTGGGCGTGTGAGTGTAAGTGTATATGGCCTAGTGTAAGTGCCTATGGCGGAGTGTAGTGCTTATATGGTGTTTATAAAAATGCTTATCATAGTAGGAAAGCATTCTAGCAGCCTTGTAAATATATCACCAATCGATTCCTCATACCATTATAACCTAGGGGTATGACACCATAATTAGGCGCTATTTCTAGGCTCAGGGGAGCTAGAAAAGGCTTGAAAAAATGGGCACTCAGGTGGCACTATGTGGCACGTCACTTGGCACTAATGTGGCACTCACTTGGGCAACTCATTGGCAACTCCACTGGCACTCATTGGCATCTCTTGGCAACTCACTTGGCAACTCACCTGGCCGACTACATCTAATACTCATAGAATACTAATAGAACATCACTAGATACTTCTTACGGTGATTAGGAACCATCAAAATGTACTGAAGTCCAAATGTATTGAACCATAAATAAATCTGAGTCATCAAAAGATGAACCACTAAATGATTTCCTCAAAGATGAATCATCAATAATGCTGACCTTCAAAGATGGCATTCATCCAAGTTTGAGCCATCAAGCCTGACCATCACAGATAGGTGCCATCAAAAGATGTGTAGGGCGAGTGTACGCTAGGTGAAGGCTGGTGGAGGCTAGGTGTAGTGTAGGTGTAGGCTAGGGGAAGGCTGGGTGGAGGCTAGGTGTAGTTGTAGGCTAGGTAAAGGATGGGTGGAGGCTAGGTGTAGGTGTAGGCCTAGGTGAAGGCTAGGTGTAGGCCTGGGTGTAGGCATATGTGTATGGCTGGGTGTATGCTAGTGTAAGGCTTTGGGTGTAGGCTATGTGGAGGCTGGGTAGGCTCAATGGTATCTGGCAAAGTCAAGGCCGAAATATCATGGTCAAACAAGGTTAAGACATCAAAAAGGGCTAAGCCCCTAAAGGAAGGCCAAAAAATTACCGTGGGCCAAAATTGACCCATGGTATCTGGCAAGCTTTGGAGAAAAGGTCAAGGATAAAAAGGTAAAGATATCAAAAATAGTGGCTAAGCCCTATAAGGATGGCCAAAAATTAGGGTGGGCCAAAATTGACCCATGAAGACCAAAGGGTTGGTCGAAAAAATTTGGGTGGGGTACGTACAACGGTTGCTTACGCAACCGTTTGGCGCAACCCTTCTTCGAAGGGTTGCAAAAATTAGGGTTGCCGAAAAAATTAGGGTTGCCGAAAAAATTAGGATTGCCAAAAAATTAGGGTGGCCAAAAAATTAGGGTTGCCAAAAAAAATTAGGGTTGCCAAAAAAATTGGGTTCTCAAAAAATTTGGGTTCTCAAAAAATTTGGGTTCTCAAAAAATTTGGGTTCTCAAAAAAATTTGGGTTCTCAAAAAAATTTGGGTTCTCAAAAAATTTGGGTTCTCAAAAAATTCGGGTTCTCAAAAAATTCGGGTTGCCCAAAAAGGTCAAGGCCCAAAAAATTTGGGCTAAAAAAATTCAGGTTGCCCAAAAAGGTCAAGGCCAAAAAGGTCGCGGTCAGAAAAAGGTCAAGGCCAGGTAAAAATTTGCGCTCAAAAAGGTCAAGGTCAGTCAAGGCCAAAAAAGGTCAAGGTAAGGTAAAATCAGCGTTTTTGGTCAAGGTCATTTACGTCCGAAATGGGTCTCCTACTACTTCCCAGATTCCAGCCAACACCATGAACTTCGGGTTGTGCTGATATCGTCCCTCCTCAATATAAAGTGGATCTGTTATCCTGACCAACTAGCGGCATATTTGTGCTGGATTCATCTGGCATTCAATGAAAAATGGCTTCATCACTGAAAAATATTGACAAATCCAGATTTGCGCTCATCAATTCACAATATTCCATTCGTCTATCTGTGCCATCACCATGTAGAGCTTGCACAAGATTTACTTTGTACGGATGAAATTTGTACGTCATGAGAATAAGATGCACTGATGATTTGCTTATGTTTACCTCCTGAGTTACTCTTCTGACTGACCTAACAGGATTTTCACAACATTCGCCAAAACCACAGTGGATGTTTCTTCATCAGTTGCACTCTTCGGTAGCCAACATCTCGGACGGACAGCAACTAAGCCAGTTTTCTTCGAAGCGTTTGATTAAACGGCAGACAGTATTATGGCTCAATGCTTGTCTCTCAGGGTGGCTGCGATTAAATTTATCAGCTACTAAGAGGTGTGTAGCTCCTTGTCTACCAAACGAGAAAACAAGTTGAACTCTTTCTTCTAAGCTTAGTTTCTCAGCCATAATACAATATGAAAGCAGAAAATTAATTTCGTCAATATATTTTTTCGAAAACCTATATGGTGCGCGACTTCTGGACACCATGATAGTATATATATTATATATAATAATAATATAATATATTAGTATAATATATATATTATATATATATATATATATATATATTATATATATACATTAATAATATATATATATATATATTTATATTATATATATTATATATATATCTATATATAATAAATAATATATATATATATATAATATATAATATATATATATATATATATATATATATATATATATATATATATATATATATATATATATATATAATAATATATAATATATATATATACTGTATTATATATATTATAATATATTAATATATATATTATATGTATATATATATATATTATATATATATATTTATATATATATATATATATATATATATATATATTATATATATCAGAGGTGGGCATGATCGTATCTTACCTCCGTTACCAATGAAATTAGTTTTTTTGAAGTAGAAGTAACGGACTCTTTACTTTTTCTTTCATGTAACGCACCGAATAACTTCTGTTATTTTTTCCTCCGTTACCTTTTAGTCCATTACATTTTGCTCGACTTTCTTTGAATGTTCATAGCAAATGACCACCCCGGTCAAGCTAAAATATCCATTTATAATTCTCCTGCTCGCTTCTCTATATATATATATATATTAATATATATATATATATATATATTATATTATATATATATATATATATATATATATATATATATATTATATATAATATATATATATATATAATATTAATATATATTATATAATGTATTAATATATATATATATATTATATAATATATATATACTGTGATATATGGGTGAATTTGGTTTTAAAAGCCACGACTCATATCTCAAAACTACATAGCTTTACAGCAGGGAAAAGGGACTATCATTGCTGAAATGCTGGTTCCATTTGTGCGAAAAAAAAAAACATATAATATATATATATATTATATATATATATTATATAATATATATATATATATTATATATATATATATATATATGTATATTATTATATAATATATAGTATATATATATATATATATATATTATATATCTATATATATATATATATATATATATATAATATAGAAATATATATGATTATAATATATATATATATATATTTATATATATATATATATATATTAATATATATTATATATATATATATAATATATAATATTTTTATAATAATATAATATATATATATATATATATATACTATATATATTTATTATATAATATTATTTAATCTAAAATACTACAATAGCTACAGCAAAAGGAAATACATTTTTGGAATCCTAGTAAAATTTTAGTTAAGAAACTGTAAAAAAAAAAAAAAAAAAAAATTATTTGTTTAAAAAATATAGTAATTGATTAGAGAGCCTATTTAGAGACTTTTTATTGGTTACTCGTTAAAAATAAATAGACTTTCTATTATGTTAACATTTTGTTTTTTTTACTAAAGAATCCCCAAGGGTATACCGCGCACCATTGGCAGGAGTCGGGGTCTCGTCTCGCCTTCCGGTGAACTACGGGGTAGGACTAATTCCCCCCTCCGGGAAGGGTCTCCGGAAACCCCCGCTCTTTGGTATTTGCCTCCGCCCCTCCCCTTACGGGGTATGGAAAACGTCCCCCCCCTGTGTTCCCGTCGGCTCGAGCCCCCTACATGCTGTAAAATACCTTTACAAATATAATATAATAATATTATATATATATATATAGTAATATATATATATATATATATATATATATATAATATTTATATATATATAATTATATATATAATAATATATATTATATATATATATATTATATATATATATTGTAAAACATTTGAAATTATGCTCGTTTACATATACAAAGTTCAGAAAATATTTAATTTTTAACCGCTTTATTTATTATTGTTATTTTGTTTTGTTTTTACATTTTCTAACTAAAATTTTAACAGGATTCCAAATATGTATTACCTTTTCGCTGTAGCTATTGTAGTTTTTTTGAGATATGAATTTTTTTTTTTTTTTTTTACAGTTCCGCAATAAAATTTGGCAGGATTTCCACAATGTATCTTTTCCCTGTAGATTGTAATAAATAAAAGGATATGGCCTTTTCAGTTATATTATATTATATGGCCTATATTATATTATATATATATATATTATTATATATATATATATTATATTATATATAATATATATTATCTATATTATAGTATATATATATATATATATATATATATATATATATAAAGAAGGATACCGAGAAAGATGCATACGTAATGAGGAAAAAAGAGGTAAAATGAACAGTTTGGAGGAAGAGATGGGGACTTACATAGAATAGGAAGCTCTTTGCTGGAAGGAGCGCAACCAAGGTTAAAGAATGAGAATAAGGGGAGTCTGGCTTAGAATATGAATAGGGATCGGCGCTTGTCGTAACTGTATGAAATGGATTGTGAGGAGAGTGTGAAGGAAACACTTCGAAAATCTGCATAGCATTAGCAATAATGAAGAGATGATAGTGAATGTGTGTGGGTTTGATGGTCCAAGAAGGAGTAGGTATTTTGAAGATGACGTCATTAGTAAGAAGGAGGTAATGGGTAGAGTGAGAAAGTTGAAGAATGGTAAATCTTCAGGTATAGATGAAATTACTGGTGAAATGATCCAGCACGGAGGCGAGATAGTGATTGAGTGGATTTGTAAGTTGTGTAACAAGGAGTTTATGGAAGATATAGTTCATAGCTACTGGAGGAGAGCAGTAATAGTACCCTTATATACGGGTAAGGGGATAAGGGAAACTGTAGGAATGAGAGGAGAATTAGCTTATCGAGTGTTGTAGGGAAGATAGATGCTGGTATTTTGGTCGAAAAAGTGCGTCGAATGACTGAGGGACTGATTGGTGAAGAGCAAAGTGCATTTAGAAGTGGTAGAGGGTGTGTGGATCAGATCTTTATTTGAAATGGATGATTATAAAAATGAGAGAGAAGAAGAATAAATTGTATTAAGGTTTTATGGATTTACAACAGGCGTATGATAGAATTAATAAGAAGGCCATGGCAGGTGTTAGTGATATATGGTGTTGGTTTTTGACTTCTGAATGGTATCAAAATTATGTATGTATGACGATAGTGAAGAGTGTGTAAGAATAAATGGAGTTGAATGTGATTGGTTTAGTATTACTAGCAGAGTGAGGCAGGGATGTGTTATGTTTTATTGGTTATTCAATTTGTATATGGACAGTGTGTGTGTGTGTGTGTTCTTAGGCAGGGCGCGGGCATGAAATCACCAAAAACAACAACAACACCAACAAACGAAAAATAAATAAAAAAAAGTAAAAATAAAGCCTAGTAAAGACGTGTAATGAAGACGAGTAAAAATTGTTCGGCTTTAAAAAGCTGAGCAAAGGAAGGTGAGGCCTAAGCATTAAGCCTTAAAATCCATATAGTCTGTTCTGTTTATTGCTACCGCTACTATTTATATCTAATATATAAATATATATATATATAATATATATATATAGGTATAATATATATAATAGATGATATATATATATATATATATAATATATATATATATATATATATATATATATATATATATATATTTAATAATATATATCTTTCCATAGATATATAATATATATATATATATATATATATAAGTGCATTTTTCTAAGGCTGAACATTTAGATGATTTTTCTAGGTATCAAATTCCTTTGATCAAAACTTGTCAAGTTGCTTATTTGTTGAAACCAAGAAATTATTTCATACTGTTTTCTGCTTCAAATTTTAAAGTTTTACATTATATTTGAGTCAGGTCGATATAGTCATAATTTTTTTGTCGGCTCTAGGGTTGGCCGAGCACCGGAATTTTGCCCACCGCCCCAAAGTAAGTGCACCACGCACCGCACCGCACCGCACCAATCCGAAAGGCATTTCTGTCGCATAGCACCGCACCTCACCTCTATGTTTCGATGAGCACCGTACTCCGCACCGCTCTGCAACACACCACACCACACACCACACCACACACCATACCTCTATATTTTCAATATCGCACCGCACCAGAACACTGAAAATGTGTGCCACACCGCACCAAAATGAAGGCACTACACACCGCGTCGGAAAACTCTAGTCTGCTCCAACTCTGGCTCTGGCACAACTATTTTAAACTTGCTCGTCTCCGGTTTCGTATCTTACATTTTAAAATTATGTGGCTCCAGTTTAGGCTTCCTAAAAAAAATTTTGGAGTCCGGTTGCGGTTGCGGTTGCGGTTGCGGTTGCGGTTCTACAGTTCTGATTTAAATTTCGATAAATAAATTTGTAATTAGTAAATATTATGTGTGAGTAAGTTTTGTATAAGGATTTTATGCATTATTGTATTTCATTCGCCGACTTTCTTAAAAACTTGCGAAACATGCCTCGGGGAAATATGGAAGTAGGGGAGTTACTCTATGGCGAATAAGTTTCTGTAGGAGCGAGGGCTAAAACCCCTCCAGCACACGGCAACTCAGCCCTGCAAGGAATAAACCCTCTGGCAACTAAATATCATTGAGATTTTCCAAGGGTGCTCTTTAAATTTTTAAATTTAATCAAACTTTTGATAAAAGCTATAATAGAAATTGTTATTTCAAAACCTTATGTGATTGGCTGATACAATTAGTTGAAAGCACTTCAAGATAAACGAAAAAAAACAATTTCTCTTTTCTCAAGAATTTAATTTTTTTAATCATCTTTCTTTCAGACTTTAATCGTGAATATAAATATAAATTTCGTACTATCATGAATATTATTACCTGTATTTACCAAAATAACTATTATTTCATTTTGGCTGATAAAGCGAAAATGTTCCAGATTTTCTTGCAGATCAATGAAAACGATTACCTCTCTCTCTATTCAAATAAATTAAATATAAAGAAATGTTATTATTATATATTATTATATTAATATTATTAATATATTTAATCACATTTTATATGTGACCTCTGGTGGAAAAAAGTAGACAAAATCTAATTATTTTTATTATTATTATTATTATTATTATTATTATTATTATTATTATTATTATTATTATTATTATTATTATTATTATTATTATTGATTATTATTATTATTATTATTATTATTATTATTATTATTATTATTATTATTATTATTATTATTATTATTATTATTATTATTATTATTATTATTATTATTATTATTATTATTATTATTATTAATTATTATTATAATTTATTTTTAATTTATAACTGGAGCATGTGCTGCGCCAATAACGCAAATAATATATTTTTGAAACTTTCATGACAAATAAAGTCGGTTAAAAACCGTGATTGGAATGGTCAGTGTTGAAAATATGAACATATTTTACAAAAGTGCAAAAGGAGAAAGGCTTCAAGTTTTTAAGTAAGATGAGTGAAATTTTTTAGCAGCAAATAAATTTGACAATTCAATTTCTAAATAAATTTGATTTAGAATTAAAGAAATTTATAATTTTGTTACACACACATACACACACACACACACACCACATATATATATATATATATATATATATATATATATATATATATATATATATATATATATATATATATATATATATATATATATATATTATATTATTATATATATATATATATATATATATTTATTATATCTATGTACGATAATACAGGCAATGTAGTCAGAGCTGGGCAGTACTTAAGTACTTTTTGTGTACTTAAAATAAGTACTTAAGTACTTTTCAAAACCAGTAATTAAGTTTCGTACTTAAGTACAGAACTTAAGTACATAAGTACTGCACAGGTCTGAATCTGTAAAGAATTTTTTTTTAAATTTTAGGTTACCATTTTACGTGTTGCAACTTGTATAGAACAATGTAGCATGCTGATAATATCATAATATATATATATATATATATATATATATATATATATGTTATTATATATATATATTATATATACTTATATATAATATATATATATATATATATTAATAATATATATAATATATTATAATTATATATATATATATGTATATATAGTATATATATATTTATATATATATATATATATATAGTATATATTATATATCTATCTATATATATAATTATATAATATATATATATTATATTATATATATATAATATTATTAATATTATATAAATATATATATATATTATATATATATATATATATACCCTTCAAATCAACTGAAATAGAATTTATTACTGAATATGTTGATGTATTGGCACCGCTTTCAATCGTCATTGATCGTCTTCAGTGAGAATGTATTTATTATGGTGAATTACTTCCAAATCTACTTCCTTGTAGAAAACAAATTGCAAAATTTAAATGCGAAGGCAGTAAAGTATTGTGGCCCTCTCAAGCCGTTTTTCAAGGTTTTCAAAAAAGATTTGAAACTTTCCCTCAATTCGGAAATTGAACAAGTATGTGCATGAGCGGATAATGCAAGCGTTTTCATTCATGATTTCAAATTGAGATGGTCACAATAAATGCAGGATGAAACCATGAAGAAAAACGAAGAAGCTCATGAAGAAGATACTCCTTACTCGCTGCCACCTATTTGTCAACCCTCCTAGTCTCTTCAGTGAGCGAAACTGTCTCTAGAAGTGAAGAAGAGGACTATTTGTTTTGGAAAAAATATTGCTATTCAGCCAGGATCTGTTTTGTCAGTAAGACCTGCAAGTTTTAGAATATCTGAAATATACAGATCGAAACTGGAAGATCCTGAACAGGCACCCATTGATAAGAAAATTAATTCCATGTGGGTACAACACTACAACGGATTCCAACCACATCGCGCTATTGAGAGACTTTCTCTTTTGGCAGGGAGACTTTCACGCCAAAAGATCTTCCCTCTCTGAACAAGACTTTCGAAAGATTGTCTTGCTCCGGGAAAAACAAATTAGCTTTTTAAATGCTATGGTTGTACTCTGGTAGATTGTTGCTACCCTGGCCTACCAAGTACCTTCGATGTGTTTTTAACCATGCAATGTTTGTTTTAAGTTAACAGGAATATTATGACTAAACTTTCATTTTCAATTTTTTTAACCTTAAGCCTTTAACCGCCGAGGGGTCAAATTTTGTGTACATTGAGATTTTTTCGTTTGTCATTAGCTAAGTACATATATAAATGTTCCCAAATGCCTATGAGCGATGAGACTATGAGGTGGTAGCTAAATAGAATTATTTTATCACAAAAACCAAATAAGGCCAAAATTAATTCATAAAATTAGTTTCATAAAAAATAATGTACTTAAAAATGTATTTAAGTTAAGTTGACAAGTAACTTAGTACTTAACGTACACATTTGAAATAAAGTACTTAGTATCTTAAGTACTTTTTAAACCATGTACTTCGTACTTTGTACCTTAAGTACTTTCAAAGTACTTAATGCCCAGCTTCTGTATATATAGTATATATATATATATATATATTATATATATATATATATTATATATATATATATATATATATATATATATATATATATATATATATATATATATATATATATTATTTGGTGGTAAAATCCCGAAAGACAAATGGCATAAGGAGGGCAGCACAAATGAAAAATCATTTAATGAAGGATAGGTAAGAACCGATACACGGCGTTTGAAAGTATTTAAATCATAGAAATTGAAGAAAATAGAAAATGAAAGTGTGTCTCAGACTTATACGGTAGTGTTGATGTAAGAATGAGTATAATTCGAAGGAATGGAAAAGGAGTTGGAGAGAGAGGGTGATATAAGAAAACGAAAATCTTTCGATTTCACAATTTCTAGAAGAACAGAGTAACTGAAACCACCTCTTATTCTTAGCTTTAAATGAAAAACTTTAAATACCTTTATATTCGTCAGTTATATATATAAATACAGGGTAAGTGTCAAGATAATGAATATATATTACATATGAAAGACTGCAACATTTGGGATTTTGGACCACACAATGGAACCTGATTCCCAGGTTTTTAAATCTTATTATACTAATAGTTTAGTCACGCTCAGTCAGTCGATATATCGATATTATTTTCCATAATCGATTTTTTACTATTTTTCCACACTATGTAGTGTTCTTTGGCAGTACTATTATTAAGATCAAACAGACGTTGCCATATATATATATATATATATATATATATTATATACATATTACTATATTATAATATATATATATATATATATATATATATATATATATATATATATATATATATATATATTACGTGGGGCGTAGGCAGGGGGGGTTGCAAGGGGGGGGGCACTTGCCCCCCCTAAATCTTGGCGAAATAAAAACTGAACCATAGATGTTTGCCAGACGACCTTTTTAATGCTTTATTAGTAAGAAAAAAACTAAAAAATAAAGACACATCAATCGATTGATACTGAAGGAGTAATTACTAATTATTAAATATATTATAAAAATATTATATATATTTTTAAAGTTTTA
>JABUQX010048273.1:92500-109483 GCA_015478945.1 Trachelipus rathkii
GAAGTAACAAATGTTTATTGATACGTTCTTTTGCAAAAATATAATTATGATCAATGACAAAATAGGATTCTTTTGCTTGAATATTGATAATTATATCATAGAAGTTTGTACAATCCTCCCGACACCAGAATCTGATAGTCTCTTAAATGGACTCTCGATTAAAAAGGCTTGTGGCTCGGAACATCCTACAGCTTTTCGTCTTCACTTGAACAGCGGTGGTTTAACGTATCCAAATACCTGAAGCTGACGCCTCCCCCCAAACATTTGTGTTCTATACAATCTAATAATAATAACGATAATTAGTGCTAACAGTTATAGTGATAATAGTGATAATATTAATATAGTATTAATAATGTTATTGATAATAGTGCTGGTGATGAAAAAATATTATTAATTATTGGTATTAATATTACTGATAATAGTGCTAGTGATGAAAATATTATTTATGATGGTAGTGTTATATATATTTGTATATGTATTGTGTATTTATGTGTATGTGTATATTAATATATATATATATATATATATATATATATATAATATATATATATATATATATATATATATATATATATATATATATATATTATTTTCTTTTTATTTATTTTTATATTTATTTATTTAAAAGCGCCCGGTAGCTCAGTGTTAGAGCACTCGCCATACAAAGCGAGGGGTCCCAGGTTCGCAACTGGTCGGGTGGGAGAATGTGAGCTATTCTCTCCTTGGGCTTGGCTCCGTCCTGCTCGGACGTTAATTGAGTACACCCCCTCCTAGATTAGGGCTCTGCCCGTGAGTGGTGGTGTTTATCTCTGTAAAAAAAAATGTACCGCCGAGATGATGAGGTCATTAATTAATTAAACATATAATTAAATCACTCACCCCTCGGGTACAATAATTAATAAGATGGAAGGTGTATTAAAGAGGGTTTTGAGGTTAGTCATTTATTAATATTCTTTCTTGTATTATTTTCATCACAGATCATAATATACAATTTTTTATTTTATATAATAAATAAATAAGGACTGGGTCATTGACCCTTCGAATACATTTTCGTGAGTACTTGAATCCAAATATTATATTTATTAGAATGATTTGCCCAGGGGCGATGGCGAAAGTGCCTCGATATACTGGGCTAGATCTCTTTCACCATTCTCTCTAATTTTTATATCTTATTATCTCACTGATGAATCAACATAGTGTATTAAAATGACACTTACAAGAGATCTTGCTATAAGAACATTAATTATATAATAACACCTTCAATTTTAATATAAAAATAATATATTTAGAGTGTGCCAGGGCTACGCCCTGGACACTTGTTAACGGCTCTGATATCTTGGCCTAACTGGTCTTCCCTCCTTTGGCTTCAGATATAGCCGGTAGGAGAAAGGACTCTTATTGGTTGCCTTAAGATTTTAAATAATATAAACAAAAAGAATAAAAATAGTTATGTGTGATCTTATAATATGTAGGCAATTTTACCGTACATAAATACACAACTTTCATAGATGCTTTGTTTCTACTCTTATTATAATAGCTTTTGCCTCAAATGAGTTCTAGCTTTATAATTACAATTATTTTATAGTACTAGAATTAGTACATCTTCTGGTGACTCCCGGGCAAGCAAGAATACCCAGCCTTCAATTATAAAAAATACATTTTTTTAAAAATTTTAAAGTTGGCAGACATATTCCGTAGAATTTTATCTCATTTTTAGAGACAAATTCCCAACTTTTTTTTGGTACCCAACAGCCTCTTGTCTTATGCCTACCCACTCGTGATGACGTCAGAGGTTTATAGGCGAACATAGCTCCTCCCACTTATGGTATCACGAACGAACGTATTATTTCACTCGTTATTTCAGATAAATTTTTAAATATGATTTCATATTAATTCGAAAAATATATTATCATTAATCGGCACTATAAAACATTATAAAAATAATTTTAAGCAGATAGATCTTCCTAATAACACATAGAATAAAATCGTACATTACTTATTATCATAATTTCATTACATTTTAGTCAGGACGTTCTTATCTAATTAATTAAAATCAATAATAAAATACAATTCATTTTAATATGGAGAATTCCAGCATGTTAATTTTACCCATAGATCAAGTCTTTAACAAGTTTTTTATTATCCTAGAAAATAATTACAACTTTCCTTCCAAAAAAAGGACTTTTTTCTAACGGACACTCCTAAAAAGGCCGTTTTACAAGCATTTCTTTAAGTTCTACATTTTGCGAATTTTAAAATATAATTTTTGTTACTCTTAAATTTTATTACATTTCTTTCTCTAAAAGAGAAAGTTTTATTACCTACTTTCACGGAAAATCTTTCGATGCCCATGTTACAAATATATCTTCGTTACACTTTTTTATTTACAAGTTCAGCCTTCTTTCCCTCCCGATTTTGGGGGGATAAGAGTAAGAATCGATGGAGATACCCTCATCCTTATACATTGTAAAAGTTTATTTCCATATACACAAGATTCTTATAATTATTCTATGACCCAAAAAGCAATCTATCTGATTTTCCATTATTTATAACATCATTATGCCGACGAGTTACAATATATTTTAATTACTTTTAATAAAACAAAATAATTACGAAATTAAATTTGCACTGCAACAAAAAAATAACTTTGTTAATAAACATACACTCTAGGCGCGGGAGAGGAATTTCTATGCACCTTCCTGTATTCTTTGAGCGACATTACAAAGCGGTTCAGCACTTTAACAGACAGGCAATTTTGAGCTTTAACTCGTCTCAGACTAGAGGCGACTTTGACTTTTGTTGTTGTTATTGCGCTCGCTTGTTATCATCCAAATTTTCGTCAAGCCTTCCAACGTCGGGGAATAGGCAAAACCATTCAGATGCTGAGCCTATAAAACTTTTGTTTATTTTTAGCAGGCGGTAAGGGTATGTTGGGGGGGTATTTTTTTAATTTTCCTTCCGCCAATTTTTGCTTCTTCCCCAGCCAGAGGTTGAATACTCCAAAAATTTTTTTGTTCCTTTTTTTTTTTTTTTTTTTTTTTTTTTTTTTTTTATTTTTTTTTGAAAAGGCGCTGTGATATTCTGTTTTATGAATGACTATTTTTTTTACTGCGGATAACAACTTTTTATATTTTATCTTTAAAAAATAAGAAACTTTCTTCACCTTTATCCACTTAGCGTTTTTAGCATTATCAAATAATTGACCCTCAGACTTTACCCTGTTTTATATAACTTCACTTGGGTAGTCATTCCTGAACACTTTGGCATTAATTAATCACGCGGCGTTATATTATTATCTTGACCCCTTTTTATCAGACAGGTTGAGTATTTGGCAAGTTCACGATTTCTGGGGGCTGCCACAATATGTAACGGCGAGATGATGAGTGTCATCTAATTAATTTTTGTTTTTTTTTTTTTTTTTTTAGCAGGATTAAACACTCATCCACCTCACGGGCAAGAAGGCTAATCAAAGGAGGAGGTGTAGACTCATTTAAAGTCCGAGCAGGACGGAGCCAAGCCTAAGGAGAGAAGCAGCTCACATTCTTCCCACCCGACAAAGTTTGCGACACCATGGACCGCTGCGCTGGTTTGGCGAGTGCTTAAGCAGCTGAGCTATGCGGCGCTTTTATATAAAATAAAATATGAAATATTTAAAAAAAATTAAAAAAATAGTATACATATACTATATAAGTATTACTGTCTGTAACCATTGAATACTGGACACTTTATTTATTATTATCAAACTATCATTATTATGTATCAGCATTAACATTATCGTTATCATCACTATCATTAATATCAATCATTTATTATATCTTACTATCACTACTACTATCATTTCGATTACTATTATTAACATAACTAATCATCCATATTACATATTATATTACACACTATCATCATCACTATATATTATTATTATTACTATTATTATTATTATTATTATTATTATTATTATTATTATTATTATTATTATCACTTATAATTATTATTACAACATAATACAACTATTTTGAATGTGCAAACGCATATAAATAATGAGGAGTCTTCATTTGGACAGATAAATTGAAACAGTTGAGGGGATTCCCAGCCCCAGTAGCTGATAAGAGACCCTCTTCAATGGGTAATGGCGAAGACGTTTGTCATCCCTAATTCGCAGTTCTTCTATAAAGATATTTGAAGTAAAAGCCACTATTTGGCAGTGTATAAATGCTTTGAATTAATTTCATTCCAAAAGAATTACGTTGAGCCATTTTGTTGCTTTCACACCAGTTGATTTAAAATTTTGTCAGATTTTAATTATTATTTTGGAAAAAAAAAAAAAATTTTTTTTCATTGAAAACAAATACGAAATAAAAATATATTAAATTTAAATTTTCAACTGCCTCAAAGTATACTTCTTCCAACTTTGAGAGCTCATTTCTTCTTTACAGATTCTTCGCTCCCAGCAATGCATTCCTCCAACCAGGTGTAACAATCATTTCTTCAATACCTCTGCTGCTTCTGACCCTCGTTCCCCTTGGTTGTTCCTCTTCTGTTTTTCTTTCTCCACCGCTGCTAAATTGTTTCTGGCGACTATGCGCAGAGGACAACTGTCCAAGGTCATTCTTGAAGTAAACCATATAATTTATGAAGTGACTCGCGCCATCGGGTACGACGCTATTAATTGATGTGAAGGTGTATGTTAAAGAGGGTTGATGTTGTGACAGGTTAGTCATTTATTAATATTCTTGTTCTTGTATTATTTTGCATCACAGGATTCATAAATAGAGGACAATTTTGTGTTTAATTTATTAATTAGAGGATGACAGGACTGGTGCGCAGTTGACGGGCTGTCGACATACATGTTTTCTCGTGAGTAACGTTGTAATCCCAAATATTATAGTTATTGGAGGTAATGGTATTTGCCCTAGGGGCGAGAATGGCGATGAGTGGCCTCGATATAGCTGGGCTAGATTTCTTTCACCATTCTTCTCTAATTTTTATATCTTATTATCTCACTGATGAAGTCAACATAGCGTAATCAAAAATGACACTTACAGAGAGATTCTTTGTGTATCAGAGAACTATTAGTCTTATATATAGATGAACCCTTCAATGGTTAATTAGTAAATAATATGGTTGTGATGGTAGAGTGTTGCGCCTAGGGCGATAGCGCTAGGGACACTTGTGTTTTCGAACGGGCTGCTGAATGTCCTTGGCCTCTAGACACTGGTCTTGCCTCTTTTGGCGTTCAGAATATAGCCGGTAGGAGAAAGGACTTATTGGGTGTGCCTGTTCAAGATTTTTAATAGGAATAGAGCGCGAGGCAGAATAAAAATGAGTTATTAGGTGTTGAAGTTCTGTATATGAAGATGTTTAGGGCACTTTTACCGGTGCTATAAGATACAGGTGCGTGCTGAACAGGTCACATACTTGTTGCATGTAATGCGCCTGTTGTGTTCTACTCTCTTTATTAATAATAGCTTTTGCCTCGAAATGAGTTTCTAGACTTTACTAATTAATAAAGACTTAGTAAGAGCATTTGAATTTGTATAGTCTAGAATATAGTACATATATAGGTGGTAAGTATGAGTAATATAGTATAGAAGTATATATAGTATATATTAGGGTATAATATGAGGCGGCGATCCAGTAATGTATATATATATATAGGATACTAAATAAGTAAAAATATAGAGTATATTATGTATAGTATATAGTATAGTATATATGTATGTTGGTATATAGGACTTATATATTATCGTAATTTTGGATGCAATCGGTAGGATCTTTTCTCCTCTGTAAATTGTTTGTTGGGGAAAAAAAAGAGATAAAAATTTGGTTATTTTTTAATTTTTTCACTGCATATTAATCGAACAAGGCAATCTTCAACTCTCATGGTGCCAGATGAGTGTTTTTTCTTTTTTTAAACAATCCAGTGAATAAATTATAAATATAAAAATCAGTTATATTAGTGAGGTTTTATGATACGTTAGAGTAAAGTTATGTTTAGTTACGTTAGTTTAGCAGACAGATAGTAAACTTAATATTTCCTTTAATTAGGCTTCTTTGTATTAGCAACCGTTTGAAGCGGTCTGGGCAACTTCATCTTTATGCTTATTTGGTTAATATATATCATTATATATATATATATATATATATATATATATATAGTATTATATATATATATTATATATATATATATATTATATTATTATATATTATATATATATTATATATATATGAAATTAATATTAGCCCTTTTCCTTTGAGGGGATAGAAACCTGAATTTTCTTCCTTTTATATCTGACTTGTATTTTAGAAAGCTTTTTGCAAGAAGATACATTTATTTAGACATCATCACTAAAGGCAGCAATAAAAATTATGATATGAAATTAGAAAAAATAAATTACTAATATACTTAGAAAAAAATGCCATACTAGAATCAAAAGTGCGTTAACAAAATAATACATAAAATAAGATTTAAAATGTGGTGTCCTTTTTTTTACCTGATTATAAGTTATCAAAATAAAAACATAACACTAAATTAAATCAGATTATATAATAATAATACATACAATCAGAAATTGAAGTTTCAAGTTGTCAAACATTAAGTTTTCAGTAATAATGGGCTTTAATAAGAATTTGGACCTGTTTTTAATATAATGAATCAATAATAATAAATAATAATAATAAGCAAAAAAGATTCAAACGATAACAAAGGTAAATTTGAATAATAATAATAATAAAAAAATTTACACGTAAATAAATACATAAATACTTTTATATTTTGTTTAAATTATTTTTAAAATTACATTGAAAGAATATTCAAAATAAATAAATAAATAATAATAATAATCATAATGAATAATAATAATAATAATAATAATAATATAATAATAATAATAATAATAATAATTAATAATAATAATAATAATAATAATAATAATAATAATAGAGTGAACCTCGATTAATATTTACGTTGAGAAGCAATAATTTTTCGATCTAGAGTAATAATAATTAATAAATAATAATAAGTAATAATACATATGAATAATAAATAAATTAATGAATAATAATAATTACTAAATAATAATATATATAATAATAATAATAAAATAATCTAAAATTTTCATGAATATTCCTTGAATAATAATAATAATAATACTAATCAATAATATAATGTTAGAATAATAATAATAATGAATAATAAATAATAATAATAATAATATATAATAATAAGTAATCAATAATAATTCTCTACAAATTTTGCATGAATATCCCTTGAAGGATAATAATAATAATAATAATAATAATAATAATAATAATAATAATAATAATAATAATAATAATAATAATAATAATAATAATAATAATAATAATAATAATTATCATATACCATTTATTACCATGTATTATAATGTGATTATTATTACAATGATTATGTATAATGTCTTTAGGTAAGACTAAGGTAAATTACCTAGCAAGAATATTCAAAAATAAATAATAGTAATATACACTAATAATAATAATAATAATAATAATAATAATAATAATAATATAATAATAATAATAATAATAATAATAATAATAATAATAATAATAATAATAATAATAATAATAATAATAATAATAATAATAATAATAATAATAATAATAATAATAATAATAATAATAATAATAATAATATAATAATAATAATAATAATAATAATAATAATAATTTTTATTATTATAATAATGTTGGCATTTAAAAAAAATTATTATGCTGCTTCGAGTTTTAAAATTTTCGATCACATAGAGTAAATTATAAATAAATAAAAAAATTAATAATAATAGTAAAATAAAAGTTATTCCATTTCTCAATTTGTAAAACATTTTAGGAGGGGCAAATGACTGTAATTTTAATCGCATTCGTAAATAATAATAATAATAATAATAATAATAATAATAATAATAATAATAATAATAATAAATAATAATAAATAATAATAAAATAATGATAATAATAATAATAATAATAATAATAATAATATAATAATAATAATAATAATAATAATAATAAATAATAATAATAATAATAATAATAATAATAATAATAATAATAATATTTTGAAGAAGAAGAATATTTTACTTTGGATTTGTAAACGACGATCAATAATATATATAATATTATATATATATTATATATATAATATTTTAAATGAAAATAATATATATATATATATAGTATATAGAGAGATATATGTATAGTATATATATATATATATATATATATATATATATATATATATTTATATAATTATATAACCATTAATTTTTAATGAAAAATAATAATAAATTATTTTAGGAAACATATAGCACTTTTGATTGCAAATTGCAGACGTTATAAATTATGCGCACTTTTAAATAAATTTTAAGAAAATAAAATAAAAAAAATTAAGGATTGAACGCATTATATAGCTCAGAACGAAATTGTAATAATCATTACTATAAGACGAATGATAGCAAACCTTTTACAACAATAATAATTAAGACATTTTAATGTGTACGTTCTATTGAAAAAAAAAGAATACTAGTATTTTGAATTTCTCACGTATTAAAAAGTCATACTGAAATTATAGTATAGCGTTACTTTTTTTTTTAAAAAAAAGCAAATTTGGTATTTTGGAAATGTAAAAAAAAAACAAAAAAAAAAAAAACACTTTTTATTAAAAGTAATATAAAAAAATCTTACCAAAAAGGAGGAGGAAGTAGGACCTGAGGCTTTGGCTTCCAAGGCGATAATGAGAAAGAGGAGCCAAAGTTGCCATTTTAATAGGAAATTGAAAGTGTAGGAGGGGAGATATAGGGGATTAAGTGGACAGAAAGTATTTAGGACTTTGGGTTTAAGAAAATTTATTAAAATGTGTGATAAGAAAAAAAACAAGGTTTGTTTGCCAGATAATGGAAAGGACTTTAGAGTCTCTGAAAATTGTTAATTAAATGCTCTAAGATTTGAAAAAGATTAGTAGGTAAACAGGGAATGATTTTATGTTTACCGAAAATGTGATTGAATATATAAATACACTGGAGGTTTATCTAGATTTTAATGGGCTTTTGAGATATTATGAATTTGTATTTATGGCTAGTAGTTAAATATATAGTAACTAAATCTATAGGTTGATATTTACTTAATAACGAGAATATGATATATAGTACGTAGTAGTATATTATATGCTATAATATTGATAGGTATGTAGTAGCGCTAGGTTTGAGCTTATAATAGTTATACTAAGAAGTATTATGATAGTATAGTAGTTATAGTTAGTTGTTAATAGTATTAATATATATACTATAATAGGTATACATTACTATATGATATTAGATAGTACTGATAAGTATTATATTATATATAGTATATACTATATCTATATATATTAGTATATATATATATATATTATAAGATCTATATACGTATACTATATATATATTAGTAATATCATATATATATATATATATATATATATATATATTATAGTCAAAATTGTCAAAATAATTGTTTAAAATGTTATATAAAATCTTAAATAATGAAGTTGAAATGTATTGTTTTAAAGTTTTTAAAAATTGCCCAAAGATATTAGTGAAGCTTGAAACATTATGGAAAATGCGAAATCAGGTAAAATGAAAAATAGTTCAAAACCCATTTATATGAAAAAAATATACTCCATATTTTGAAAACTTAAAATCAGCTGAGAAGAAAATCAATTCACTTAATAATGGGCAACAACTGACGAAGCTTTAAGATGTGATACCTCCAAGAATTAGTTTTAAACAAATCAACGTTTCCAGCGTTTTGGAGAAAACAATACAGGCAAAAAAAGTCAAAACAAAATAAAGCAAAATTTCATTTGTTTAACATGCCGTTCGTAGTCGTGCATTGGGATACTAAATTACTGATGGACATAACTACACATGTAAAAGTTGATCCACTACCTGTTATAGTATCATATAAAGGAAAGTCACAGCTGCTTAATATCCCTAAACAGAGAAGTTTTAACTGAAATATTCAAGGCGGAGGCTTGTATTTGGAAACACTAAATGAATGCGGGCATTACCAACAAAGTAGTAGCTATTGTTTCAGATTTACTACAGTTTCAAGAACCTGCGATTAATGTAGGCGCCACTTTATTCGACTGCGAGCAATTAATGGGGGAGTGAATTAGCTTACGTACGCTTGGTTGCACCATAATGGTCGGTAATTGTGCTATAGAAGCGTAATTCGAATGTAGAAACTGAAAGCTATCGACATCAGGACTGACGTTCCATCTCTTTTGGAAGAATTCAAAGAAACAATCGGGCGGTATAGATAAATAAATATGCCGACAATTTTTAAGATCACAACAGCCGAGTTGATCACTGATATAACTTCCGCTTCATGTTTCCTTTAGCATTTACAATTGTAGAGACGATTATCAGGGAATTTGCTTGAATTGGGCATATATTTTTTGGGAAAGCCCGAAGAGAGTGCACCTTAGTTCGTCATTTAAATATGCCAGGAGCCCTTTCATACGTGCGAGATGGATGTTTCTAAGGCATATACTGTTGAAAATCTATATGTTTCTGGCAGTCATTTTCTTACATCTCTGGTAGAAGAATCATCAATTAGAAACATTATGTATTTTCTAGTTCATCTCTACATGCAACGGCATAGTCCCATTAAAGAGGCTCCCTTTATAGATGATTACATATTTCCTGCAAAGGTGCAGCTGAAATATCCCGGGATGACGATATTTTTCTTATTAGCTTAATAAACTTTGCAATCATTTATGGTACCTTTTCACCCATATTGGTTGGAATGGCAATCTTTGATGATGGTTTATCAAAGAAATAAAAGTGAAAAATATATAGAGGTATGAAAGGACCAATGAACCCAGAGGTCCGAACAAAGGAAATATCAGAAAGCTTCAGTTGCCCATAGCCGGAGGTCAAGGTACGTAGTTAAGACGTCTTCTCCATCAGACGCATTTTGTACGTCAAATTCACTTAACCGCAATTTTCAACATTTTCAATTTCTACCAACCTGGTTCTTGCGCGGTTAATACTGGGACGATTACAAACAAGGAAACCGACTCAATAATAATTTAATGTTAACAAATTATTTTGTTGAACGTGGCATTAAATATAGAAGAGTATATTCAGCATCTTGCCTAAAATGAATGAAAATGCAGAGCGTTCTTAATTGCTTTGTGGTAAGTGATATCGTAAAAATTATCATGATTCACAGAAAAAAAACGCCAGTCAGAATGCCTTGAAGACACTGTGCATTATAATATTTCTTTATGTTTTTGCTCAGAAGCCTAATATAACGTATTATGCTGTAATAAACAACGTTTTTTTCAGAGGTTTCATTGACTACCGATAGTAAAGACCAAAATAGTGATGCAGCAGATGTTATTTTTTTCGCATCCGCGAATGCGGATGTTTTTAATATAATTAATAATATATATATATATATATATATAATAATATATATATATTATTATAATATATAATATATAATATATAAATATATATTATAATATAATATAATTATAATATATATATATATATATAATATATATATATATAATTATATATATATGATATCCATATATATGATATATATTTAAATAATATTAATTTTATATATATATATAATTTATATATATATTATATATTATATATATATATATATATCTATATATATATATATATATATATATTATATTATATATTATATCTTATATCTTATACCACAATTTATTAATATAATTGTGTTACCAGGTACGGGACGGGGACCCAACTCAAATGCATCCGCACCACACCTTCTTCGCCCAACCTTCGCCCTTAATGAAAGAGATTTTCAATGGATTTATCCTTTTTGCACTAGTATTGAATTCAAATATAGGAAGGTTGGGCTTGAAAAACATCAATTTTTTTCATCATATATTAGCCGAGCATTGCTAAATACTCTCGAACTTGGAACATAAGGTTGAAGGACATAGCCCAGTATTTCCTTGGCAAGTTTTAACTCAGCGCGTGGGTAAACATTTTGGGCTTAACTTTCGCAACCAGCTGATCAGATTCATCATTTTGAAAATCTATGGTTTTTCTTGGTGATAGTTTTCAATCATTTGCACTACATCTTTTGGTAATCCGTTGTTTCATCACTACTGGACTGTAGAAATTTCTCCTCAAGTGAATCTGTTATTGATTTACTTTGTAGAAGGTGTTTTGGTTCTGTAGATTTCGTTTTTCCTTTTTAATAACGGGTGGCGAATTAATAGACTGTTCGGATTGAAGTTTTTCAACTGCAACACAAAGTAAAGATTTAAACTTGTTCAAATATTGTTACAAAAAAACTTGCCCTCTATAATGGGGATCTAAGTAAGTTTCAAATAGTAGGAAGGTCATTAATTTTCACAGAACCAAAACGTTTTTCTAGCCCTCTAGTTTAATTACAGTGCTTTCATTCTTTTTAAACAGTCGTCATTTTCATTTTGAAGATGTTTCAAAATGCTTCCTTAGCGTTGAGATTAATGGTATTACAGTCGGAGACAGAAGCTGTAGAGGGCTGAATTTTTTTGGTAATTTCTCAAAATGGTTCAATAGCTTAATGCAGTGTGATATGTGTCATTTTCCACATTAATAATAATGTTAATTTTTAATACGAACTGGCCTACGAAGCAAGAGGTTCTTTGAGCAATACTTGTTTCATCATATGAAGTGTAACTATTTCCAGCGAGTTGGAATATCTTTGATAACATTAAGATATGGAATATCAAGCCGTTTATGAATTGCCTTCAACTCATCTTCATTTTCATTTTCTTTTTCAGATTCATCTTACGTTTTTTATTATAAAAATTCTTTAATCAAATCTCGAACAATAAACCATGCAGCAGGGCACCAAGCGCGGGGGGAAAAATTTCCCCGGATGCGATTCTTTAATAATGTGCGGATACTCCGCGATGCGGATGTTACTGCAGTCACTAAATACAAAATAGTAACTCAAATAGAAGCATAATCCATAAAATTAGCTGAAAAAAGTATTCTATAATATTTATGCAGCAACAACTGATACTGAAATATGTTCGCAGACATTACGATGAACTTGGAGGTCCTTGTGGCACCAGTTAACAGATCTCCAATGTAAGCTGCAGTTTATACAACACAAGTTATACTTTCCTTATTTAAAAATTAATGCATAGCATTAATTAGATACTGAAAATTCGAAGTTAAAGATTAAAGGTTCTACCTAAATATATTATATATATAGTATACTATATATATATATATATTATATATATATTATATATAATATATATATAGATATATATATATATATATATATATTATTATATATATATATATATATATATATAATGTACCGAATCTCGGTACATAATATAAAATTTATAAAGGATATATGTAAGGGCAACCTTGTATAAGTCCTGTTGTAAAAGCCGAAATAATTGTTTCATTCTTTATTTTTGTCTGTTTCATTCTCTTTTTATATTGTCAAGGTCACCGAGGTGACTGTCACCATGGCGTGCCATGGGGATAGAGCCAGTTAGAAAAGAGATCCCGGAGAGCCAACAGCTTGCTCTCTCTCTCGGGATAATAATTTGTAAAGTTATCAAAGACACATTTAAAGAATAATTGATATTGTAAGCGGAATAAATTTTCTTTTGAAGCAATAGTTACAACCACGTTAAAAATTGTGTCCATTGTAAAAATAAATTGCATTAGAAGTAATTATAAGAAATAACTAAGAAAGAAAGCGTTTTCGCTATTACAAAACTATTTTACTTGTTTGCTATATGGCAAGTGAGGGCTCTTCAAATAGGGCAATTAAATCATTATAAAAATCAGTCTTGTTCATATATATATATAATATATATATATAAGTATACTATATATATATATCTATATATATATATATATAGTAATTATATATATAATATATAATTATATATGTATACTATATATATAATATGGGCGTATGCAGGGGGGGCAACTTGCCTCCGCCCTATATCTTTGACGAAATAAAAACATGCAAGAAGGCTTTTTAATGGTTTTATTAATAGAACTGGATAAAGACATATGCATCGATAATAATGAAGTACGTAATTTACTAGATTACTTAACGTATTACAAAACATTTTTTCTAAAGAAGTTTTAATGTTTTCGTTTTTCAATATGGCTTGAAGACATCGCCAGCTAGCTGTGTGCTTTTTATACAGCTACCTTCTTCTGACAGTATTCTCCGCCAGAACTCTCAGTATGTCGATAACAATAATTCGGTGTCTATCCATTATATGGCAGATGAAACTGCGGAATTTGTCGGCAAAGAACAATTATCTATAGGTTTAAGGTTTTTCGACTTTGAAAAAATGACTGTTCGAGAAGATTCTGGGGTTTGAAGCCTTGAAAGGGGATTGAAGGGATGGATGCCAAAACGATGGATTTGTTTTTAGAAAAAGAAAGTTTGGGTCCGAGTCTATGCGTTTGTCAGGGGCACGATGGCTGCGCAGCAATGGCAGGTAAGACATAAGTTCAAAAAAAGAAACTGCGTGAAATGGTAAAAAGGATTAATATTTTTACTTGTGAAGCGTCGCTTAATTTGGTCATTAATGAACTAAACATTATTCCGGAAATTCGAATACTATTGCCACAATAAAAGACATAATAAACCTTTTCAGAGACTCTACCCTAGGAAAAAAATACATTCCCAACTTACCTTGGACTCAAAAATATCATAGTAATTGCTAATTTTCGCATACAAATATGATAAAAAATCGTTAAAAAGTTAGAAAATTGTAAAGGAAGGCCACAAATCAAACAAAAAAACAGGCTTTTCAATATACTGTTTCATAAAACAAGACCCAATTTCAATTATTTACCTTTCGTAAGTAGCCAAATATTTTGCTTTAGTTGAACCCGTGGCTAACATTTATTTAAACAAAATATATTAACCTAATATGCAAGTGGTGCTCTGATCATGTCCAAAGAATTTTGAAAGTTGTCAAAGACGCAGCCGCAAACTGCTGATGCAAAATATTGGCTGATTTTTCTTCTTATTGCCGGCCAATGTTATTGTTGCCTGAGCTCTTAGTAGAAGCTTGCACCACTAGAAAGGTCAGCAATCCGCACATATAGAGGAAATCTTCCCTGCTGAATTATGGTGGAGCGTTCTGTACTTGTGACTTGTGCCTTATCTTGACTCACTTTTATCCTCTTTAGAGACTAGATTTTCAGAAAACAACGTGCCAGCATTTCATCTTTTTCATTTGCATCTGTTTCTTATGTTAGGTGCTCCCGTAAGCAGTTTGAGTGAGAAAGTAAAATGCTTTAGAGAGTTTTATGATCTTGATATCAACAAAATCATACGCGCAACTGACTTATGGTGTAACCCGGTTGTGGCTGATAAAAACAATGGAATAAACAAAAGTGAAAGACTTTGAAACCTTACTGAAGTATTTAAAGAAGCCGATCCCTTTTTTCTTCAAATGAAAACCTGTCTATTAATTGCACTTGTGCTACCGTGTTTAATAAATTACCATTGAACAGGTCTTTCAGCCACTCTGCGAAGTGTAAAGACTTGGCTAAGAAACACAATGAACGAAGACAGGCTTAATGAGTTATGAATGATGAGTATTCACATAAAATTAGTAAGTGAAAAATGAACGAACTGGAAACAAATGTATTTGCGAAATTCGCTGAAAATCCAAGGCGTCTAATGCTAGCTTAGAGTTAATATTAGTTGCCACTCAACACTCAGTACTCACCAACCCCCATGAATATTGCTTTACTTTTCTCAAATAGGTATTTTTTTTTTTGACTTACCTCGTTACATATAAAAAAACATTAATTAACAGCATGTACAATTGACTGTGCTCTTTTTAGATTTTATAACCGAAATAACTTTTATTCTATGGCATTTGTTTATTAGCTTTTGAAAAGGAAAAATCATGTTTCACCAACCCACACCGTCTAGTGATCAGTGTGAACAAGGACATAAATCACTCAACCTTTGCCAGTCACTAAGTCAAATCCTGCATACACAACAGCATCACATTTATATATATATATATATATAATATATATATATATAATATATATATAATAATATATAATATATAATATAATATATTATATATTATACTATATAGTATTATATCACATTTTATTTCTAACTTTGCCTCCTAAGATGAAATCTGCGCTGCGCCCATATATATAATAATATATATATATATACTATATATATATATATTAAGTATATATTATTATATATTATAATATATATATATATCTATATATAATAACTATTATATATATATATATTATAATATATATAAGGTTGGCTTCGTGAAGTCGTAAGGTTTGTTTGCCGAGGTCCGCATTTGGGTCCATGATAAATGTGTCCTTTTTCGACTATGTATACTGCTAAGTATGGATGTGTGTTTATTGGCATTAACGTGATAACTTTCCGCAATTTTGCGGATCATTACTACAGTAGTGACAAGTCAACAAAATTGAGTATTTTTTTGAACACCATCTAACTGTTTGCATTCAACCTTGAGGTGTAAAGCCGCCGAATACGTGCTCGTGAGAATAAATGTCGTGTTGGCGGATTAGCGCAATGCTAAACAGTACCGTCGCGGATGGCACGCAGATGGCTTTCGCGCTTCCAAAGAATGGGAATGTTTAAAACCTGCCAGGATGGGTTTGCGCAACCAACGGGGCGTTCCTTTTGCCTTTTTTTTCTCCCCAATAGAACACGCTCACGACTTTACGATACAACCCAATATATATATATATAGTATGTATATATATATATAACTATATTATTATATATTATATATAGTAAATATATATATATATATATAATATATATATATATATATAATATATATATATATATATATATATTATATATATATATACTATTATAATAATTTTGTTATTATATTGTATTATG
>JABUQX010048274.1:0-5000 GCA_015478945.1 Trachelipus rathkii
CGGTATGAGACGAAAAAAAATTTTCTAACAGATGTAAAATAAGCGCACGGGATTTTTTTGCATTTAAGAAATTGACTACTTCAAGGCAAAAACTTGAGCATTATCATGATGATGACGTACTATACTATTAGTAGCTATGACTATAGTATATTAATATATATAATATATATATTACTATCACTTTACTACAATTATTTCAATGAATATATATAGTACTGTAGACTATTATATACGCTAGTTTTATGATTCATTTATATATATAATTATAAAATAATAATTATTAAAATAAATAATATATATATATAAATATATAGTAATATATTATATTAATATATATAATACTATTATATATATAAGTAGCTAATTAGCGCTTACTTAATTGGCAAAAAAAAAAAAACGTTTTAAAAATAATTTTTCCAAAATAAGGGGCCTCTTTTAAGTTAAGAAGAGGTTTCTCAATGATCTAAAAACTGATTTGTAGAATTTAAACTTTCAATGTTTAAAATGACATCCAGATCAAGATCAAAGAGTTTTCAAATCGCCAAAACGTCAGCTGTGTCATAAATCCTAATTACAGTGTTCAAACCATCAAGATATCATTTTGCATTACTCTTGCACGATAATGTACTAAATAATAATCATATATATACTATACCACTGTTTTAATAAAAAAAACTTAATTGATAAGATTATTTATTAATATGCGTAATTGATATATTATTAAGATGGATTTGTTTTAATTCTTAAGAATATATGCATTATTTAATAATAGAAGGGGCAAGAAGTTCTGACAAGACCTATACTAGTAGCCTAACGCACTTCTGTAACGCTTAATAAGCAAACTGATTTCGAACTAGACTGCACAATGTACGTTTCTGCTGAGGACGGATTGAATCTCTTGAAACTGATTAAGAGCATAATTTTAGAGAGAATTGACTATTCGTACGTTGCAAATTTGAATTTCCATGTTTATGAATTTCATTTAAGAAAAACAAGCGGTTGTTTGTTCATATACAATATGCATCTTTTGTTGTGTTTGTGTATAACCAACGTTGACCGCGGGTAGATCTTCACACAGGGACCACCCATTCTTCTGCGTTCGAATAATTTAATTGACATCTGTTGTAAAGTGTCTGCAACAATGCCCATATTGTGTGACATTTTGAATATACAGCTTTTTTCAATGGACGAGCTTTTTTTTCTCATTAAATAATAAATCATGTGGAGTCTAGTTTAATCATATGATATGCGCAATTTAATTTCTTTAAGTATTTAAACTCCTATTTAAGAAAAATTAATGCAGAATAAAAGAATGAGACCAAATCCCTAAAATCTGTACAGCGAGGGGCTGTGATCAGCGTGTCTATATATTATACATATAGGTATTATATAGTATATGATAGTATTAGATAGTATTAGCATACTTAGGTTAGTAATTATAACATATATATATTATATAGTATATATATATAGTATACGTATCCACTTATATAATATATATATATCTTATATATATATACTATATGATATATATATTATAGCACTCACATTATAACTTTGTAAAATTTTTAGATTTATGCTTCCGTACTTTGCGTCAAGATTTGCTGCGAGCAAAATTTCTGAGCATGAAGTCAGATGAAATGATTATTAGATACCCGTTCTTTTGAGATTACTCTTCAGTCAGATGAAAGATTAAAGACAAGTTATTAAGAATCAGAAAAAATCTCCACTGTCAAGATACCTCTCTCGCTCAGTGGAAATCCTCCCGGCAACGGCGAGTAGAACCTTCAATGGAAAGGAGGCTGCGACTGATTATCTTATCACAGAATTTTTCGCACTAGAACGAAGAGGTCAGAGGCAATTGTGGAACAACGCGGCTTGGAAACAAGGCTGTGACTACCAATTCGTTCACGAAGAGAGAGAGTATCTCAACAGAAGGGATTTTGTTACTTTTTATACTTTCATTGCATATTAAACTTATGTTGAATAAAACATCATTTTCAGAATGTGGATTTCTAAATCAATCATGCCTCTATATATGGTGCTTGCATTAAAGAAGCCCACCAATCTAGCAAGTATACCCAGTATAATTGGCTGAATGCGGGCGGAAAAGAACACCAGAACTGTCACTCAGCGCCTTCTTAAAAAAAAAAAGAAAATGAGAAAAAGAAAAAACTACAATATATACTAAAAATTACAATATAACAAATTCCGAGAAGATGACTGCAGCAAATGAACATTATCAATACGAACATTTCAATTTCACTTTCTTAATTTTGGATTTATGGTGCTTTCATTCTTTTTCACAAATCTCTTACAGTTTCGAGGATTGCATTGTCAGACATCAGCAACTTTCCTTTACGTAGTGGATTTCTTTTCATCATTCAATAAGTTTGGCTTATGGGCAGAAACTCATTTTATGATTCCAACCTATACGAACTTTGTATTCCTTTCGAAATTCTAGACAAACATTAAAAATCCTTGATCAAAGAAATTCTGTTCAAATAAAAAAGGTTTAGATGTAAAAAACAGTTTCAATTTACAGTAGTTAGAAATAGATTTTAGACAAGAAAATAAGCAGTAATTTATTAAGTTTTGTGTTAACAGCTGATTTACATTGGTCTAGTAGTAGAAGAGCGACTTAACGGCCAAGTAGTAAGAAAACCTCTGCGTTTTAATAGTTGTCCGTTTATTCACTCTGCCACTCGACTAATGTAAACCAGCCTTAAATTGGTCGAGTGGAAGGGCGAGTTAAAGGTCAAGCACTACTAAAAAATACGTTTACTATAAACCTGCTTTTAGTACTTGTCCGTTCACTCATCCTTCCACTCGATCAATGCAAATCAGCCTTAATTAAAATACCTTATTACCAGACAATTTCATTGCAAAGTAGAAACATTTAATTACGGATGTTTTTCCTGTCAATTAACAGGGTTAATTAATTTCTCATAAGAAATTAAATTGCTTCATCAGTTCTGTCTTTGTAGTTTCAACACGTTTATAATAATATTTTTTTATATACAATAAGGATAAGAATAATAAATATTAAATTTAATTTATATGGTTATGCTGACCTAAAAAGTAAATTGCGTAATAAATAACTATTAAGAAAACGACTCAAAAATGTTGAAATTTTTGTCCCTCACTAAGTCTTCCCATCTTAGCTTTTCTCAAATAACGTTTTCTTTAGGTCTTTTGTTTGCGGGGATTTTTTTCCTTAAAAAAAAATAATATCTTGCCACTTTCAGTCTTCAGATACCTGTCGTTGGTGAACTCTTTATAATATTTTTTAATTTTCTTTTGTTAGTTTTATTTTTTGTATCAATGAGATTTATATATAATTATATATTATATATATATATATAATATATAGTTATAATATATATATATATATATATATTTTATATATTATATAAAATATATATATATATATATATATATATATATATATATATATATATATTATATATTATATATATATATATATATATCTATATATTATATATATATATTATATATATATATATATATATATATATATATATATATATATATAAGTTTAGGTAAGTCCCTACACACTGTACATGAATGTGTGTTAAGTCAAAGAAAAGGAAATACTGGAAGAAGCAAGAGTGTTTCAAACTTTATAAGGAAGAATGATCATAACAAGGTCTGAGACCTTGTCAAAGAAAGGATGAAACGTTGACGAAACACGAATCTTACGAGCCCTCCTCAAAGGAATAGGTATGCCACCAGCATATGGGTGGTCGGGTAGGAGAATGTGAGCTATTCTCTCCTTGGGCTTGGCTCCGTCCTGCTCGGACGTAAATTGAGTACACCCCCTCCTAGATTAGGGCTCTGCCCGTGAAAAATTTTTTGGGGGGGGGTTTTTTTTTGGGGGGTGGTTTTTTTTTTTTTTTCCCCCTGGGGGGGTTGGGAGAGAGAGAAAAAAAAAAAAAAAAAATATATATTTAAAAGAGCTGTGTTCGGTATAATAGCAATTGTATGAGTAGTGTTGAAACAGCTCAACAGACAAAAAAAAATTGGAAAGAGTTAGTAAAAATGGGAAAGTTTACAAGACGAAAAAAAGAGCTCTACTAGTGGAACCACACTTTGAACAAGAGATGTATGACTCAGTATGAGTGGTATCATTTCAAGAGGAGGGACTAACGATGCTCTTATGTAGAACAAGCAACAAGGGCAGTGTAAAGTAATTCTGAAGACTCCTTAGGACATCTAATCTTTTAATAGCTTGCTTCATGAGAGCAACAGTGCGACCCTTTCAAGAAAAGACACAAAAAAACAAGATTATTAAGGACAGACGAAGTTGGTTTTGAAGGTCTTGTATTTGTGTGAGATTCTGCGCAGAGTTGAAAGATGGATGAATTGAGTATAGAGTTTTGAAAACAGCAATGTCTCCCCAACTCACATTAGAAAAACGAGAAAGGTCAAAGAAAAGTCAGTTTCATTACAGTCACTTTCCTATACTTGCGATGGTGAGGGTGCTTTTCAAAATAAAAAGAGTAACTTAAAAAAAAAAGGTGTAAGAGTGGATGGGTGAGGAATTTACATATAGGTCATTTATGAAAAATAAAAAAGTAGGAGGAGACTGAACAGAATCTTGAGGAGTATCTCTATTGACAGCTTTAAAGAAAGAATAAAGTGTGTAGTGTGTGCAAGTAGTTGGCTATAGAGATGCGTCTGAGGCTTTGGAGGAGGAATAGTTCCCGAGAGAGGATTATTGCAATTGGAATAGGGAGGAAGTATCCAGAATAGAATTGAATATGGATGAAAAATAATTTAGTTTGCAGAGGATTTTCTTTCGAAGGCTTTCGACATATTCTACGCCGCAAATGAGATTCACCGAATTTCCAGAAAAAAAGAAGATCAAGAAAAATAAAGAAGAGAAAGATCACCAGCTGAGATTTTTTTACGAAACCCAACTGGCGATCTAAGAAAACTTACAAGGTATAATATGTTTATAACTTTCTGATTAGAAT
>JABUQX010048274.1:15000-20000 GCA_015478945.1 Trachelipus rathkii
CGATAGAAAGCACCTATTGTTAGTTGGTTATCTTCTTCAGAGATTTTTGGAAGAATCTGAAGGACTTTCATATATTTCATTTTGTTAAATGGTCTCAATTTTACCCTCCACCAGGTTGTTTTACCTTAAATTGTTCCGGAATTATGTAGATACAGAATGATTCCCAGGACTTCTTCTTGCATTTGTATCTTGTCAAACATTTCTTTAATGTTTTCCATATTGTCGGTGATATTAATGGATTTAAAGATCTTTCTATATATGTAATAGCTGAATTAATTACTGTCTTTTTTCAAGTCTGCCAAGTGATTTGTTTTCTTCTTTTGGAAAAAGCTCTATGTTTCACCTACATAATTTTTTTTCACAGGAGTACAAGGTAATTTGATCATACGCCATGCTGACGAAACATTTTCTTTACACCCTGTTAGGGGTCTAAAAAGCCTATTTTTCCTTAGGAGAAATAAGATTGGGAAAGGGACTAAGAGAGTAATATTTTTAGGCAAAAATTTTATAATAATATCATGTAGTGGGAAATGGAGGTATGGGGTGAGTAGAAAAAGTTAAGAATTTTTGGTTTTGGAGCGATTGGGAGCCTATATACTCCTTTTAGCCTTTTGTTACGCTGATCAATAACTGTGATTGGATATTAATAAGTCGGTAAAAGTTTTATGTAAATAATTTGTTTCGTTTTTCAGTAAAGGTGGGGAACAAATGCGGAAAGCACGTAGATATAGAGAAGAAAGTATGCCAATTTTTGTATTTTTGGAGTGATGAGAAAACCAATTGGATATAATTAGGAAGTAAAGTAGTTTTCTATAAATGGCTGGGAATAGGTAATCTGAGTAGAGTTTTTCCATGTTAATAGTGTATCTAAGAAAGGTAGGAATTATTTGTCAAAGGATTTTCCAACGTAAATGAAATGGTTGTCAAAGGATGATGCAATGACGTCTTTGTCCAATGAAACGTTTTACGATCTTCTTGTTATTGTATTGATGTTGGAAGTGCTACCAAAAACATCGATCCACGTAATTCTGACCACAAACTGGGTTAATTAAAGAGTAACCCGCGCCAGATTAGAAAGTAATGTTGAAATGCTCAGCGGGTCCAACTCATTATAAATGATTGCTTAAAATTGCAATTGAGATGAGATAATCCGATCGACAATCACGATTGACCGAGACAAGTGCGAAGGGTCGACATAGTGAAACCGGATGCTAAGCCTTCCAGAATACGTTGATATAAAACTGACCTATTAAAAACGAAGAAAAAATTTATATGACCAAGGGGTGCCGGATAGTGCGAGATTTGATCAAGTTTGTTTAATAGTTTTTGAAAATAATGGAATGACAAATTGTAATTGTTTTCAGTAATGTATCTTTCCAAAAGTACTTCTCAAGGTGAGTCGGTGTCAGGACCATGCTGGCGGTACTGACGTCCAGTAAACAATGATGAAATCGACCATCTCAAAGCTTAAAACTTCTGGGGGATCGAATCTTGAGAAGCAAGGATTAATAATCTTGGTGCCGTAACCGAGGTTAACCCTCGGACAGTCCGACTGATATGAAGCATCTTCCCAGAGTTTTATACTCCATTCCAATATATATATAGTATATAATATACTATATATATATATATATATATAACTATATTATAATATATATATATATATATATATATATATATATATATATTATATATATTATATATATATATATTATATATATATATATAATATATATTTATATATATATATATATTAATATATATATATCTATATTATATATATATATATATATTATTATATAATTATATAATATAATATATATATTATATATATTATCATATATATATATATTATATGATATATAAATATATTATATAATAATATATAATATAGGTATATATATATATATATATATAATATATATATATATATATATATATATATAATATATAATATATATATAATATAGTATATTATATATATATATATATATGCCTTTACCTTTTATTGGAAATACATCGAAGTAGATAATGAATCGTTTTTCTATACAAGAATGTTTATTCTCTTTAATGTTTGTATACACTCGTACATGTAAACAATTGCGAGCAGATCAAACTTTGATGTTTTATTATATATATAAAAAAGAATATTTATTTAATGCTCTGGTTTTTAATTATTTTATGAATTTCGATGTTAGAAAAAAAAGCATGTTAAAGTTGACTGACCAAGATTCTTCGCCACTTTTTTTTCTCTCTGCCTCACTGAGATACAGGGACTGGATTCGGTGAAGTGCGGTGCTCAAAACTCCGGTGTTCGGCCGACCATAGTCTAAACTAAACCTTCCTCTCCTTGAAAATTCAGTACCAGTTCAACTTAAGTGGTGAATTAGGAAGAAAGATATTGAGATATTTAGCATTCAAATAAGACACTGATTTCTCCTAAACTTCACCCATTTGAGGGGAAGTGAAGAGATGACCATCAGGAATATGTCCCAAGTGATAAAAAGACAAGCAAAGCAAAAGATAAAGTTTCATTATCTTATCATTCATTGTATTATCTTTTGGAAATGTGTATCTTTATCTCCCATGATTGAATGTAAAAATAAAATCAGATCTTTTGTGTTTGCTTGCAATACTTTAATTAATAAAGGTAAATAAAACCATATCAGTCATTTACATTTTCTAGCATACAAAGGTTACACCCGCTTATATATATATATATATATATATATATATATATATATATATATATATATATATAACGCCGCTATATATATATTATATATATATATATATATATATATATATATATATATATACTGCGACGGCATATACGGGATGGGATATATGTTATATGTGATATGGTCATAAAGAATTTTAGGCTTGACAACTTAAAACCGGTTTTTGAACTGAGCTAATGGGTTGCTCGAATCCCTAGTTGAAATGGTTCGAATCCTACAGTGCTCGGACTTCTATGAGTGAAATGTTTAAAGGGAATGTGTTATGCATGGACAATAGAATGTTCTGTTGTTTATAAATTTTGTTGGCTGTGTATTTAAGTGATATGGGAGTAGACTAGCAGATGTAATAGACTGTAATGAATTGGAGGAAATATCCTCCTAAAGGAGACAATCTCTCTCTCTCTCTCTCTCTCTCTCTCTCTCTCTCTCTCTCTCTCTCTCTCTCTCCTACCATGTCAATTTTTTCTCTATCATTTAATTTTATACAGTTTTGAGCTTTCTAAGAAAGAAAAGTCAATTGATTCGGCGCTCGCGACTTATTTTGCTCGGTCCGGCTCCGGCTCCGGCTCCGGCTCCGACTCCATTTATTTATAATTGGGCTTCCCCAGCTCCATAATTTAAAAGTATCCTGCTACGGCTCTGGTTCTTATTATAGTAAAATAGCAAAAAATGTTGGTCCGGCTCCACTGAAAACCTTGTAGCTCTGCGGCTTCGCAGCACCATGAACCCTGAACAGCCAAAACGATGCTTTATAATTCTCTTATACACACACAAACACACACACACAAGCACACACACACACACATACACACACACACACACACACACACACACACACACACACACACACACACACACACACACACACATATATATATATATATATATATATATATATATATATATATATATATATATATATATATATATATATATATATATATATATGTGTGTGTGTGTGTCTCTTAAATATTGTGTGTGTGTAAGTATTTATAATGTACACTAAAGCTAACAGCTCCTATAATACAATCGCAAATTCTTTTCTTAATTTGATCCAAAACAATAAACTTAAGTAGAATACAAAAGTTAATTTTATAATTAGTGTATTTTTCAGTGATTTCACTTTAAGTTTCTTTTCACGCTAATTTACTTTTAAAAGTAATGAGGCTTAACAAAGAGTTTTAATTTTGAATGCGTTCGCCTACCTGTGTGTGTGAGAGAGAGAGAGAGAGAGAGAGAGAGAGAGAGAGAGAGAGAGAGAGAGAGAGTTCTAAATTTAATCCAAAACTCGTAATGGGGTTGCCGAGCACCGCAATTTTCCGCACTCCACCGCACCTCTGTTTTTAAAATGGTAACGCGCCGGACCGCACCGCGCCACACCAGATGCGTCGGTCAGCCGCACTCGCAATTGAATAACAAAGTCAATAAAATTTTCACGCAAAAAATATTTCAATATCCATTGCATACAAACTCTTCTTATAAGATTTATAAACACAAAAACAGGATTTTAGGTTTACCGAGCCGCAGCTTGAGCCGGAGCCGGAGCTGGAGCCGGAATTGTTTTGGATACACCTCCAGGTCAAATATTTATTTTCTGTAAAATATTATTTATATTTAGAATTGTAAGTGTAAATAATAGAATTCGGAGCCGGATCCGGTAAAAAAATATACGAGCTCTGCAATATTACCATGAAAACCAACAATGAGACTTTTAAAGGAACGTCTCGTAAAGTCAAAAACCATCCAGCATATATATATATATATATATATATATATATATATATATATATATATATATATATATATATATATATATATATATATATATATATATATATATATATATATATATATATATATATATATATATACTATATATATATATATATATATATATATTTTATATATATATATATCTTCTGCTATATATATATATATATATATATATATATATATATATATATATATATATATATATATACTATATATACTCTGTATATATATATATATATATATATATATATATATATATATTTACAGGATAAGCCACCATGCTCACGGGCAGAGCCCGAATCAAGGAAGAGGTGTACTCACTTAACATCCGAGCAGGACGAAGCCAAGCCAAGGAAGAAGAGCTCACATTCTCCCACCCGACCAGTTGCGAACCTGGGACCCTCGCATTGTTGGGCGAGTGCTCTAACACTGAGCTATCGGGCGCTTTTTTATATAAATAAATAAATATATTTAAAAATACATATA
>JABUQX010048274.1:22500-32500 GCA_015478945.1 Trachelipus rathkii
GCTACATTAGTCACAGATAATTGACAAACCCCATATATATATATATATATATATATATATATATATATATATATATATATATATATATATATATATATATATATATATATATATATATATATATATATATATATATATATATATATATATATATATATATATATATATATGGTAAATGTTCGTAAATAGAATAAAACTAAGAAATGCATTTTATGATCCGAGGGAAAAATCAGAAATAAGAGATTTTATTTATTTTAAACTAAAATTTGTGGTTTCATAAAGTCGATTTTGTATACTTTTTATTATTATATGTCTTAAATGAGATTTTTTTTTTCAAAATTATTTTATCTTGTAGTTAAATTATTTTTTCATTAGATATTTATTGAGTTAAATAAAAACTAAAACAATACCATAGAGTAAATGCACAGCAGGCTGGCGTGTATGCATGGCGACATGCTTTTCAAATGCCTATTTAGGGTAATAATTAAAAACTCGGAGAGATATAGAGAGGTATATATATATATATATATATATATATATATATATATATATATATATATATATATATATATATATATATATATATATATATATATATATATATATTATATATATATATATATATATATATATATATATATATATTAATATTCAGCGCAGAGGTGCTTCCACCCCGAAATTCTTATAAAAATCACAGGATATACTCTAAAAAAATAATAATGAAGAATAATGAAAACGAAAATCGTCGCTCTCTTTAGGAAAAAAGTTACAGCCTCTCAAAGTTGTTAAAACTCCCATAGACTTTTCATTTTGATCCATCAGGTTAGGTCTCATTTCAGGCCCTCTAGTTCAGGTTATGATATGATAGCTTTATTCATTTTAAAATAAAATCTATGTATAATTAACAAATCTTATCATAACCTGAACTAGGATGGTCCTAAAACGAGCACGAGGCCCACTAATTTTTTTATAAGAAAGCCTATGGGAAAATTTTAAACTTTGAGAGGCTCTAACTTTTTTTTCTAAAGACTTAAATCATTTTCGTTTTTTTTATGCTTCATTATTATTTTTTTTAGAGTATATCCTGTGATTTTAATTTTTTTTTTTTAATAAAAAAATCCTATGGGAGTTTTAACAACTTTGAGAGGCTGTAACTTTTTTTCTAAAGAGACCACCACGTTTTTATTCTTCATTATTATTTTTCAGTATATCCAGTGATTTTATAAAAATCGGGGGTGAAGCCCCTCTGCGCTACTATTACCATATATATATATATATTCTTCATCTTCCTTTTTATTCCCAAGACTGAGAATAAGGTGCTTGACAAGCATCGGAAGAAAAAACACTAAGAAGAAAATAGCCAAGTCGAAAAGAACACCTTACATCATTTCTGGACCATTACTTAATAGAACGTGTCTCACTCTAAGGAATGCAACCTAGACTTCGCGAACCTCGACGGACCGTCACTATGTTAAGTCGTTAAGAACCCGCCCCCTCAAAAAAAAGCCGTCATTCCTCCTATTAAGCACTTTATTCTGCTTTCTATAATCACATTTCTTTTCTTCAGACATTAAGTTTACTGACTCAATCCACTTTTCTTCGGTCTCCCAGCGGTCGGTTCCCAACACACTCGCCACTATACATCCGCTTAACCAACCGACTATCATTCATCCTTTCCACATGACCAAACCATCTCAACATACTTTCATTTATTCTCTCGTTTATCCCTTTCTTCACACCACACAACTCTCTAATACGTTCATTCCTCATTTTATCAATTCTTCTCACACCTAGCACTCCCCTAAGATTGTCCATCTGAACACATTGAACTTTAGATCTATACTTCTTATTCCAGACCATAGTCTCACTACTATACAATAACACAGGTAACAACATACCCTCATGTAAGACCCTAGCGCACTCAAGACTTAGTCCCTTTACATTCACCAATGATTTAATTGCACCAGCCACCTTCCTGCCATTCACAACTTTCCTACTACACTCTGCATCATCCGTTCCCTTCTCATCCAACATATACCCTAAATATTTAAACTCAGACACTTGTTCAAGCTGCTCACCATCTAACATAACTTCACTGAGGACTATCCTCACTCACAACCATAACCTCTTATCCGTCACTTTAAACCCATCAGGATGCAGATACTGCAAAATCTTTGTACCAAGCCTCTCAAACTCTTCCAGATTCACCACACAAAACAGGAAATCATCCACATATAACGGTAGACGCCTCATCATCTCATTCTCATCATTCTTTGTTTCTGCCACCCCACCTCTTATTCTTTCATAGCCCCATCCATGGTGAACAGCCAGGAGATTTACTGTGCCGCATAATCGCGTTAATACTAAGGTAATTGCGGCATTGTTCTTTTACTTATACTGTTGTCATGCCTTGCGGATTCATTCAGAAGCCTACACTAAACACCATATTATAACACCTATATGAGCTTTATTAATCCCTATCCTTACGCCTGTTTTTAAATCTGAACTCCTATTAAAATTTATTCTTTTTCCTCATTTTTCTCAATCATTTTTTCAATGTAAAGATTTGATTCACATATCCCATCTATTTTACCTTGTTCTTCACCAATCAGTCCTTCACTATATTGCATTCTTTCCACCAAGCCTTGGCACCATCATCTTTTCTTCAACACTCAATGACTAATTCAGGTATGTAATTTCTGGGTTTATTTCCTTGCCGCCTTGTAAGGGTACTATCACTAACACTCCTCCAATCCCTCGAAACTATACCCTCCATAAACTCTTTTATTGCACAACTTCCAAATCCAATCAATCACCATCCCGCCTCCGTTCTTGATCATATTTCTGGTAATTTCATCCTATATACCTACAGATTTACCATTCTTCAACTTCCTCACGCTACCCATTACCTAATCCCTTGCTAAAGCCTCATCCCCAAAATACAAATACCTATTCCTTGCTGCCATCAAGCCACACACAGTACTATCACCTCTTCATTACTGTTGATATTATACAGATTGAAGTGTTCTTTCCCCACTCCCCTCACATCCATTTCAGCAGTTACAAAAGCACCATCCTATTCATTATTCTAAGCAGGTTCTCTTATTCTCATTCTTAACCTTTCCCGCCCTTCCTTCCAGAAGAGCTTCCTATTCCTTATGGTCCCCATTCATCCCTCCTTCCAAAACTGTTCACTTACTCTTCTTTTTTCTCCTACGTATGCACCTTTTAGTATTTCTTTTTCCTCCTTATATAATTCCAAACATCTTTCTTTTGAAACTTCATCATTGGCTTTTGGTACATTCAACCACGCTTCTTTTTACTTTTAACCGCTTGCATCACCTCTTCATTCCATCACTCACTGTTAACATTCTTACTTCCTACTTTAGCACATCCACATACTTCCTTTGCACTAATAACTGCTTCCTTCATTTGCTCCCAGATTTGTTCAGTTTCAACTTGTTCACATTCAACTGATTTACTTGCGATCTTACATACTTATCCTTATTACCTTGTTCACATAACTTCTCACTCTTAATTTTACCCACTTCCTTATCGCCTTCCTCTCCATCCAAGCCCCACTAACAATTTTACATAGAACAACATAATGATCCGATAATCCCATTCCTAAACCCCTCACTGATTTAACATCCAACACATACTTCAACATCTTCTTCTTCACCAACACAAAATCAATCATACTTTTCACTTCGATACCATCTCTACCTACACCAACTCTAGTATACTTATGGATACTCTTGTGTTTAAAGAAAGTATTACTTACACACATACCTCTCTCCTCACAGAAATCAATCACCTTCCTACCATTCTCATTTTCTCCCGACACCCCAAAACCACCTGTTATACCATCCCTTTTTTGATCACCTATCCAACCATTCAGGTCCCCCAAAACTATCAATCTGAAGCTCCTACTCACCCCATCTAAAACATCATTCAGATTATCCCAAAAAATCGTACTCTCTTCAACAGTTTCCCTCAGATGGACCATACGTCACAACCACACATACCTTGACCTTTTCAAACTTAAATTTAACCATTAGAATTCTAGGACTCACACACACAAAGTCTACCATAGCTCTGTACCACAAGTCACTCATCAAAATTGCAACTCCTTCTCTCCCCCTCTCATTCCTTTCCACACCAGCACACACATTTCACACCACACCACTCATTTTCACCGTTTCCTTTCATCTTTGTTTCAGTCACAGCGAGCAAATCAAATTTGCCCTTTCTAAATACATCCATCACCTCTCTCCTCTTCTCCTCAACATTTATTCCTCTGACATTCCATGTACCCATACGATTCATACATTTTCGCCGAAAGATAGAAGGCCGTTTACGGCGATCACGACCTTCTCCGAGGCCTGCATTAGCATTCCTAGCAAGAGATAAGTGGTAATGGGCAGCCAACCCAACTACCACCGTCCCTTAGTCGCCTTCTACGACACGCAGGACATACGATGTGGGCAATTTTTCCCCCACACATAGGGATATGAGTAGTAGGGATGTCTGTACAATGTTGTCTAGAAGAGGGGTGTGTACTTTAAGTATGTGTATATGATATGTGGATAAATGGTGGTCAGTAATATGTTGCCTGGAGGATAAGTGTGTGAAGAATATGAACGCAAAAGAGAAAGAATAAAAATGGGAGGTAATTTCATCGCTTCGAGTATGCGTGTACTCTCCCTCTGATTACTACTAACTCCTACTACTTCTACTACTACTATATCTACTTCTTCTTCTTCTTCATCTTCCTTTTTATTCCCAAGTCTGGGAGTAAGGTTCGAGGGGTGAAGCCCCTCTGCGCTACTATTACCATATATATATTCTTATATATATATATGCATATCACTATATATATATATATATATATATATATATATATATATATATATATATATATATATATATATATATATATATATATATATATATATATATATATATATATATATATATATATATATATATATATTAAATTTTTACCTCAACATAAAATATTACAATTCTTTTTATTTAATGGGAAAATTGAGAAAATTCGTAAAAAATCCCTCAAATCAAATAATCTAAAAATCCCATTTTCTCTTTATAATCCACTTAGGAACATTGTCCATATATATATATATATATATATATATATATATATATATATATATATATATATATATATATATATATATATATATATATATATATATATATATATATATATATAAAAGCTCATATATCCCTATTACCTTTAATTCAAATGAAAGAAATGATAATAATGCTTTGTGGTTGATTTATTTAGTCGTGACAAAGATTTTTGGAAGTATAGGGCAAGTCATACCCAGGATTAAGCTAACCTTGTACCCACACAGCTGCCATTCCCATTCTCTTTGAAATAAATATGTATTTAATGGGAAACTACTTTGAAAAGTGTCTTATTATTATTATTATTATTATTATTATTATTATTATTATTATTATTATTATTATTATTATTATTATTATTATTATTATTATTATTATTATTATTATTATTATTAACGCTAAAATGTTTTAAATTATTTGTTATCAAATTCAGAAATTTAAAATATATATATATATATATATATATATATATATATATATATATATATATATATATATATATATATATATATATATATATATATATATATATATGTATATATATTCACATATAAGGAAGAGCATAAAATATGTAAAATGCATATTTCATTTATTCTTTACACATCAGATATTTCTTTGTTTCTTTATTATTTATTTAATATTATGTTATTTTCATTTGATATAATTTTTGTTGCATTTATTTGTCTCGAATTATTCCTTTTAAATCTTTTTATACTGAAGGTTTTCAGAATCCTTTGAAGTTCTTTCTTTCATCTCCATTCCTTATTTTATCATTTTTCATGTATTTGTATATTTTACAATTCTCTACATCTCTTTCTCTGTAGGTATTTGTGTGTGTATGTAGGTGTGTCCTTTATGATTGACGTTGCATTGTGTGTGGTGTGTGTGTGTCGTGTGTGTGTGTGTGTGGCTGTGCGCGCCCTCTACCTCATTTATCTTCCCTTCCTTTACAAGCAATGAAGCTCTCTAATCATAAAACTACGAGTGTTCCAATTTGTAAATTATTTGAATTCAGAGCTTGGAATAAAAGAGAGATTTTGATGCAGTGTCATGTATACCCTTTCTCAATGGACTCTCTCCTACGATAAGAAAATATGAAGAATTTAATATAGGACAAACTCATGAACATACGAATGGGTTTGAGGTCGAACTTGTACGCATAGGGTTCGCATCCCTTTAAATGAGGTACTTATTGGACCCTTCGGAATGTCCCGATGTTTTATATGGATATGACGGAGAGCAAATTCCATGCCAAAATTTTCTCTGCTTTTCTAATGACCTTAAGTGTCGATTTAGTATATGTATAACTAGCGTAACTTTGCCGACTGCGATTACATATATATATCATAATATATATATATATAATATATATATATATATATATATATATATATATATATATATATATATATATATATATATATATATATATATATATATATATATATATATATATATATATAAATCTTAGATGGACGTCATTTAGGGGTAGTCCGCTAGCGCACCTCCGCACCTCGAGAAAACGTAGTCCGCTAGCGCTCCTCCGCACCTATTCAGACCATCAAACCTCCACTATCGCAAGTCCGCACGTCCGCACGTCCGCACGTCTTCTGCTAATAATGTGCGACTTCACAAAAGATTTTAATATTAAATACTAAATAGTATATATCCTTACAAAAAATTTATTTATAATATTATATGAAAAATTGAATGAATATTTACAAAATCTCAAGATTTTCCTCTTCCTCCTCAATGTCTTCTTCAAAGGACAAGAGATCCATATTACCTTTCAAAAAGATTAGCCCGCTCAAATTAAAAGCAGTTAGGCTGACCTCTTTGCCCCTCAAATATCCCAACCAGTAGTAAATATTCGCTCTACAGCTGCAGAACTAGGGAGAGGTGTATTATATTTTATGAACAAGTTCAACAAATTCTGCCTATGCTGAAAGGGAAAGATGTCCTTGGTGAGAGAAGTGCTGGTGTTAGTTCGCTTCCAGCAGTCCATTGCTAATTTAAGGTCCTCACCTAAATCCTTCTGCCTCCCTTCTGAAATATTTTGACCACCCTGTCCACCCATAAGAAGGTCTATTTCGTTCAAGATTTTAGTAGAATCCATGAAAGCCTCGACGCCTGCAGAGTCGATGTTAATGCTACGTATCAGCTCGTTAGCTATGTATATATATATATATATATATATATATATATATATATATATATATATATATATTTATATTATATAAATATATATATATATATATATATATATATATATATATATATATATATATATATATTAATTATTATTGTGACTGCTTTGTCTCTGGTGACGCTTCAACTTCTGCCGATAAGGTGGGAGCTGTAATCGTTGATGGGATGAAAGCAGGTTCGTTCCTTCTTCGACTAAATCTTTCTCCTCATAATCCATGGTTCGATCGTGCTTGTTCTCTGGCCATCCAGGCTAGAGACAGTGCGTATCGGGGGTGGAAAAATTCTCGTTCTCCTATCACTCTCGCTAATTTTCATTCAGCTAGAAATCGTTGCAGGGATACTCTTCGACGAGCAAAGCGGGCTTTCACCAAACGAAAGTGCGCTAACCTCCTTGGTTCTCCTACTGACAAATCTTTCTGGCCTCTTGCCAAAAACATCTCTACAACTTCTGTAAATCTGTCTTTTCTCCTCTTATTCGCTCTGATGGTTCTGTTGCTAATTCTCCAACTGAAAAGGCCAATCTCTTCGGCCTCCTATTTTCCTCTAACTCAACCCTGGACGATTCTGGCATTCCTCCTCCTCCTTCTTCTCCTCCCAGGTGTCCTATGCCTTTGCCTGTGATTACATTCGATCGGGTGCATGGGCTCCTGAAATCTACGAACGTTAGGAAGGCAGGTGGCCCGGATGGCATTCCTCCCCGAGTTTTGAGGGAATGTGCTTACGTGCTGACCCCGCCCCTCGTTCAACTACATTCTCTATGTCTCAATACTAGCACTTTCCCTCAGTGTTGGAAGCACGCACATGTCCAACCTATTCCGAAAAAAGGAAGCCACTCTGATCCTTCTAACTATCGCCCTATAGCTCTTACTTGTATTCTATCTAAGATCTTTGAAACTCTTCTCAACTCTCATTTCTTAGATCATCTGGAATCTCATTCACTTCTTTCCGATCGCCAGTACGGCTTTCGGCGCTCGAGGTCTACTGGCGATATACTTTCCTATCTTACTGATTTATGGTTTTCCGCCCTTAGGAACTACGGGAGACTTGCGTGGTGGCGCTTGACATATCCAAAGCATTTGACCGGGTATGGCACACGTCACTGCTCTCCAAGCTCCCCTCCTTTGGGTTTCCTCCTTCTCTTTGCTTACTTATGTCTAGCTTTCTTTCAAATCGCTCAATATCAGCTGTTGTTGATGGGACGACTTCATTCCTTTTCTGTCAATAGTGGTACCTCAGGGTTCTGTCTTATCTCCTGCTTTTTCCTACTTTCATTAATGATCTTCTCACCTGCACATCTAACTCTATTCACTCATATGCCGATGACTCGACCCTTCATTCTTCAACTCATTTCAATTCTGCTCCCTCTTTTACTTCTAGAATTGCCTCTCGTCTTAATCTTTCCGATTCTATTCTCGCTGATCTGGATAGAATTTCCGGGTGGGGTCGTCTGAACCTTGTGAAATTCAATTCTTTAAAAACTCAGCTTCTACAAATCTCCCTCTCTAAGACACCTTCTAACTTTCCTATCTCTTTCGACGGTTCTCTCGTCTCTCCTGTTGACAATATAAACATCCTTGGCCTTAACATAAACAAAAAAATGTCTTGGAAACCTCACATCACAACGGTTGCTAAGGCGGCCTCAAGGAAGCTGGGAGTTCTGTTTAGACTGCGAGACTTTTTTTCCTCTTCACAGTTACTCCAGTTATACAAGGGCCTCATCCGCCCTTGTATGGAGTACTGCTCTCATATCTGAGGGGGCTCAGGTTTCACCCGGCTTTTGGATAGGGTCGAGTCAAAGGCAAAAAAGACTTATCAACTGTCCTGTTCTTTCTAGTTCACTTGACCCTCTATCTTTGCGGCACGATGTTGGTGCTTTATCTCTTTTCTATAGGTACCGTAGCGGCAAGTGCTCGAGGGAACTTTCCACTCGCGTGCCACCACCTTTAAGACGCCCTCGTAGCACAAGGGGTGCTGTGTCGGCACGTGAGTTTTGTGTTGATATTAGCAACTCCAGACTAGTTCGATGCGGTGCCTCCTTCTTTCCTGCCACCTCTGTTCTGTGGAATTCTCTTCCATCTTCTGTGTTTCCTACTCAATTTAATCTCCCTCACTTTAAGGCCCGCGTCTGTGCTCATCTGCGTAATTTGTGTTAGTTGAATTTTTGTTAATTTTAACACCCCCTCCTTGAATAGGGCTTTGCCCGTGAGCGGTGGTGATATCAATAAAAATATATATATATATATATATATATATATATATATATATATATATATATATATATATATATATATATATATATATATTTTCATATATATATATATATACTATATATAATTATATAAATATATATATATATATATATATATATATATATATATATATATATATATATATATATATATATATATATATATATATATATAAATATATATATATATATATATATATATATATATATACATATGTATACCGTTCTTCTTATATATATAGCACTCCTGCTATATATATATATATACTATATATATACTATATATATATTTGGGTTTATACAGAATCCGGTTGAATGTGCCTAGTTAATATAGCAATAATGTAATTAATTAAAGTTATAGATAAGGGGTAACAGCCATTGAGGCTATAA